>JAJIZL010091550.1:0-12205 GCA_023969395.1 Amblyomma maculatum
TGTGTGTGCGCGTGTGTGTGTGTGTGTGTGTGTGTGTGTGTGTGTGTGTGTGTGTGTGTGTGTGTGTGTGTGTTTTAAGTAGCAAAGCTCACATGTAAGAATAATATTTGTTGAAGCGTGATACTTTAATTATACATCCCTTCTCGGCGCATTCAGTTAAAGGAAACAGCTCTGGCCAAACCCTCCTGGACAGTGACGTACAGAGATAGCTTCCACCTCATCCCTCCCAGCATCCCACCGGTTCCAACCTTGACCTCTGGCGTCCATTCGTTGGCAGCTGGTCAGTGTCCTTGACCACTTGCGCTCGCGCGTCCTTCGTGCGCCATCGCGCGCTTTGATGCGCAGGCTATATGCAGCTATGATTACGACCTGCTCAAAACAGACAGGAAGAGTGCTGATACGGCCCCTTGTGACACGGGCCAAACCTGCAGAAAAAAAATATCTATATCTTGCCTTGCCGTTCTGGACAGCCGGCGTCGTTTGAAAGGCAGCTTTACGGCTCATAAGAGCGCTAGCTAAATAAGGCTTCAGAATGCGATGGATGGCATTGTTTCCTCATTCACCCAAACGTTATCCAAACTTGCACGCCTGCATAAAGCGCTACCAGCAACGCTTGCCTGTACAGCCGGTGGCAGCCGTCACTCCCCTACTTGTCTATAGTGCTGTGTCTGCTGAGTAAGCTGCTACAATTAAAAAATAGTGCCCTCTACGATCAATGAGGGCTTTATGAGCGACGGGCGTACCGTAAGCTGTTTTATGACCGCTTTAATAGTACCCTTTTCCAACTGCGAGCGGCATGCTTGGCTGGCCTGGGAGTTGAAGGCCGGGGATTTCGAAGCAGGAAAAGACACAGCACGGGCGCACGCCGCCTACCATGCGACCTTCAGTGGGGAACTGCTTCGGTAACTTGCTGAAGAACAGCGGATTAAACAGAAAAATTGATCCGTCAAAGGTGATAACAACGCATAAGAAAACGTGAGCGGTGTCAGTCCTCCAATGTCTGACGTTTCATTGAGGTAAACGGTGGAAGAGATTGTTTAATCAGGTCTCAAAACGAGCCTCGTGGTGTTTGAGCAACGCACGTGCACAAACGGCGGCTTCATGCAGGCTATTGGCGTGGAAGCAAAAATCAGGGGCTGGCTAGAAACGACAGCACAGGCCGCTGCTATGGCTTGGTGCTTGCGTTCCGCACTCTTACTCATGGTGACCACGCTTTGTCCTCTGATCCCGGCGGTCGATGATGGATACTGCGGTAAAAAATCAGGTAAATATCATACACTCCAAATACCTTTTATTTATACGTGGTTCGCGCCGGCCAAAGAAGACTGGCGACCTTACGCAGCCATCACGGCAAACCATGTAGTTCGAAACGAAGTTATGAATGCTAGTTTTCTAAATGGTATTATTTTTCCGAATAAAATAGGCTACAGTATAATAAAACGTTTGAAGTGTAGTGCGGTGTATTTCCAAGCAGTTTGCTTTATTACCAGTCTTGCAGTCTTTGCTTTAATACCAGTCAGATTCTTGAAGAATTCTCTCGCGGAGTTTTTTAATCTGAGGTGCCCAAGAGAGGTTACTGTCAATCATGAGACCTAGGAATCGGTGTGATTGTACATACGATAATGACCGTCCACCCAAAAGGAGCGGGTATCGAGTCATTTTTTTTGTTGTGAAAGCCATACCCACACTCTTTTCTGATGAGGGACGAAGACCACGGGGGCCAGGTACATTGAGATGTGCATGCGCTCTCTGAATTCTTTGCTGCGTAGTATAACGCGAACGTGATGCACTCCAGATACAAATATCATCTGCAAAAATTGTTATGCGTACTCCTCGTGGAAGTTTTCTTGTTTTATGTATAAGGGCAATATTAAGCAGGACAGGGCTGAGCCCAGCTCCCTGAGGTACGCCCCTCTTCACTGCGTGAAAGAGAGTTGAGTCATGTGAAGTGGTCATACAAATTTTCTTCTCTTGTAAATAGTGCCCAATTCAGTTGTAAAGCTTTCCACCAAGGCCAAAGCTGGCCAAGACTCCGAGAATAGCATGACGGAACACAGAGTCAAAGCCAGCCTTGATGTCAAGGAAAACGGGTGTCGAGATTTACCCAGCGTGAAGGTATTCTTCTTGTGATGAGACAAGTGTGATGACTTTATCAGTCGCTGATCTATTTTGGCGAAACCCGTTCATTTCTTGAGGATACTCTTTTCGGCTCTCGAGGAACCAAGTGAGGTGTTTGCAGATCATTCGCTCCATAAGCTTACCTGCGCAGCTCAGTAGGACGATGAGTCGGAAGAATGCGTAACTTGTTGGTTGCTTAGAAGATTTCAAAACAGGCACAATTTTCGCCAACTTCCATTCTGTGGGGATCTCACCAGACACCCAGGAAGAATTGTAATATTCCAGAAGTCGAAGGCGAGAATTGCGAGCTAGCTTTGTGATTGCGTCATAGGTCACTTCATCATGACCTGGAGACGTCCGTCTGTTAAATTCCGCGATAGCTCAGGATAGCTCTTCAAATGTAAAAGGTAGGTCCATCGCTAGCACTGCCGCCTGGGGGATGTCTGACAGACCATCTGTGGAGTGTGCGGAAGGCCCCGACTCCGTTGATAGTAGTCTGCAGTATTCTTCTGAGACTTCTTTAATAGATTTTCTTTCATGCAGAGATAGTGCTGCGAAAGGATGAAGCTGTTGGAGGGGCGAGCGCATGCCACGAACTATCCGCCAAATTTTGGCTGCTGATTGGCGGACATCCAGCGTAGAACAAAAGTCATCTGGTCATTGTGAATGATGAAAATAGTATCCGTTTAGTCTCCACGCGCTATTCAGAGATGACTATAAAAGAGAAGTGGTACGCTCTCACAAGGTGCCGAAAATCAGAGAGTTTCGAGTGTAAACCATCCGCGTTCCACTGGAAAATGGTGCATGTGCGAAATATGTTGGCGATGGTCAACTGTGATGAAGCTCTTCCTGTCGAGACCATGATTACAGGTGTTTAATATTACGCCCCTGGGAAGCGCTAGAGGCCGACAACAACGGTTCCATTGCTAGGACAGCTTCTACTCCTGGGAGTCCTCGAGACGAGGGGTTAGCGCGGCAAACAGCGGCAAACAGCATAGGGATCAGTAGGCATGTGATTTCTTGTTCGGTGCTTCCGCTTTGCTGCCTTTCGCTGATCTTCTTGTTACGTTTTATTGCCTTAGGCTGAGAACTAGAGACGTTGTTTGTTGTGTCTTGTGTGGATGCATCAAATGTCGCGAAGGTCCCAATATATCTAATGTCGGTGACCTTTACGAGCCGCTTCATCTGCTTTAATGCCACAGTGTGCTGATTTCCACTGAAATATTATGCAGTGACCTAGGGCAATAGCCAAATGTTGCAGATATTCGATGTCAAGGGTGGCAGGGAGAGGACTTGCAAAGATGCTTTAGAGTCGACAAAGATAACCCATTGACCAAGGGTTCGGCGCAGGACATAGGAAACAGCTTCTAATTACCGTGAAGTTTGGCTGTTGTAGATGATGTTTTTCGCGGCAACCGTTGAGAAATGATGTGACTTGATGTGGGCACATAAAGCCTTCAAGAAAAAGTTTTTTGAGTTGTTGAACCAACTCTGAATATATGTGGGTATTCTGTAGAAGGTGCATTAGGGTACGTGATGTGACTATACCGCACGCAAAGAACACGCTGCAAGCAGTACTAGTTTCTTTGTTTGGGAAAAAGGAGGGGTTCAATATGCTCCTGAAAATTTTCTTTTTATATTAGCGCCACACTCTAACATACATTAGAGGGCCATTATATAACTCGCTTAATTAGTTTAGCGTGCTAGAATTCTCTAGTATTCTCTAGCCCACAGAATGCTAGCGATGCCGGAAAATGAAAGTGCACGCTTAGAGAAATATGTTGAGCCCTCCTAACTACTGAAATGAACGTGTTCCGCTAACCTTACTGAAATTGTTTGCCCACATTATATCGAGCGAGTGTTTCAACAAGGGAGCGCAACGCAGACCTAGCAGGCACATTTCAAGGCCTCGAGCAGCTGCATATACGACCAGGGGTGAAAGAAACGTCATCCAGCCCGTGTGCTGTCCTTTCGCTCTAGGCCATTGCCGTGTGCACAGTTGACTCAACCGTATTTGCAGTAATAACATTGACTGCAACAATTTTATAGTGGCAGCCGACATGGTTAGTATTTGAATATGCGCTTAAGTGCAGTGTGATTTGTCAAGCATCCAGAAGATACAGTTGGCGAAAATTTGGCGTATTTTCTGAAGCCTATTAGACTGGGAGGAAAAGTAAGTGAGACGTTATTGGATCATTGCTGCAATACGGAGGCAACTATATTTCAAACGGGGCAAGAATACCAGAACTCTTAGTTTGACGTGAAGAGTGTTTACAGCATTAACTCAAAAGGAAACTTGCCCAGGGGTGCGTTTCGATCGTAGCATGCCATAACTAACAACTTCAACGTTAACCTTCTGAAAAGTCAATGTGTTGTCCTGTTGTGCAGCATTGTCAAGTGATGTTGATGACGTCAGCCAATCCAAGTAGACCTGGAGGGGGAGGAGTGGGGGAGTATTTAGGACTAGAACAGTTTTGAGCTCACGGGAGAGCAGGGACACGCAGGAAGGATTCACCCCGGAAAGGACGGTAACAGCCCCAGACGTTAACTTTAAGGCTTGCTGTCCTTTGTACGCCGTCTGAACAGCGATCGCGGAGCGAGACATTGGAAAAGTAGGTTGACCGACAACCATGGGCATGCGCTCGCTTCGGTGATAGCGGTGGGAGCGGACAGTGATAGAACGAATTGAGACCACAGAAATAGCAGGAAGTATCAGGCTGCCCAGCTGCAAGACGATTTGTGCTCAGCGGCAAGCAGAGCGCTCAAAGTGAGGCCCGGTGTTTTCAACGAATGTGTGCCGGCACTACGCGCGCTCTCATATCCCAGAAAAAAAAAAAAAAAAAGCAATATCATACAGTTCAGTGAGATTCGAACCAATGACGTCTCTCTCCCTGGCCATTACTGTGAGGTTGTGCGCGCTCCCTTGTCGGTATTTTCACGCATTATTTTTGAAAGGTGGCTGTGGTGCTGAAATCGGTCGATGAAGTTAGATCACTGGAGAGCTGCCGAGTGCTCTCAGAAGCTGGAACGTGATCTGTGTTACTCCCTGGCGCAGAGCATTGCTATACTTCTTGGCAACAAAATGTCAAAGGACAATAGAGTCTCGTAAACGGCAGCATTATGCCTGCTGCCGCACACATTGACGAATGGCGGTCGAACCCCACTAAGGCTGGGGGAATAAGAAAATGAATGAACACCGCCTTACGGCGCGGCGTTCGTCCCTGGCCTAAGAGTGTGTCAGGGAGCACCTACGGCTTGCAGTGGAAGGAGATACGACTCATACAAAAAGAGCTGCTCTTCAGATTGGTTTTCACGATAGCTGCTTCATAGCGTCTTGCATATCATGTAGGCATCACTTTTTTTTTTTTTTCAGAATTTAATATATTAAAGTGCTATGTGTTAGCAGCAAGGAGCGTAAGCAAGGCTATGAGCTCACTCACCGGATTAAGCTAGCAGATGCCAGGACATAATTGAAGGAATGCAGATTGATAGCATGCCTAAAAACGAAAAACACCATATTTTAAATTTGTATGTCTAAATAGGAGTTAAGCTAAATGTATTGTTCTATAATTTTTTTTTTTTATGTGGTCTTCGAGTGGTAACAAAAGACGAGCGTATATCAGCGAGGCTTAAAAAAGGGATGGTCATGAAGAGTCCGCAGCATGTCGCAAACGCTGCGAAGAATTTCTCCGGCATCCTTCAAGTTCCTTCAAGATATATGTTGGAGGGCACTGACCTCTAAAAAAATGATCGTGGCCGGAAATTCTCCTACGGAAAGATGCTCCAAGCCTGTAAATGCTGACTTTATTGAACGCTAGGTTATCAGAATCAGTGCAGCAAATAGCCGCATGAGCGACTATGGTTAAAACCTAAATCAACCTCTAACGCCATAACATGCCTTCTAATTAGGTTATAGAGTACTTCTTCCTTATTGCTACCGCTACTTCCCACCCTGTTGTTTTGCTTTACACTCGTCAGGCGTTGATTTGTTCACTTGTTGATTTTTTATTTACATAAACAATAAAGGCGGTGTTGGTGCCGCATAGCCGGGTCTGGCTATTACTTTTCACAAATTCACAGGAACCACCTGATCTGACAATAAACAGCTCCGTTGCCTCCGAACGAGAGTGTTGTCGTGTCTAGAGCTTTTTTTCTTTCTTTATTTGGGAGTTCGGAATGAGTGAAAAAGAGGAAAAGAAAAAAAAGACCAAAGCAGAAAGGGTGTTTGAACAATTTTTACTTTGTAGTGTGTGCGCTCTTTTATGCGTTTGAATTCTTCTTTACTCAATTCCCGCAATTTATGCAGCAACTTCGGAAACCTGGTAGAAGCAATAGATTTGAAATTATGTAATTGGTATCATGAAGAGCGTGGATAATATTCTGGCCTGATGGTCAAGGTATGCAAATGTTGAGAAATTTGTGTGCTTCGGTGTGTTATAAAAGTTAGAAAAGGGGATTCCTTGTTTAAATAAGAAACGAAATCGCTTCCAATTCGCAGATTCCGAATTTATTGACTTGTTAAACACTCTCGGCTATCCTCAGGAGTGTTTAAAGGCGGGCAGGTTTTTTCTTGGATGTCCGTTATGGGGCTTGATAGCATTCTTTGCTTCCTTACGTGTCATTTCTGCACTATGATCGCGTTGGTGATAGCTTCTAAAAAAAAAAAAGAAAACGGCCGAAACTTTTCCATAGGAATTGTGAAGAACGCCCGCAGCGCATCTCTTGGCGCCCGATTCTTGGCCGGATGTGGTCGTACGCTCGTGCTGAAGTACAACATCGACAGCGCTCCTTTCTACAAGGTATGCTAGTTTTGTCCCAGCAGCTTCACTTACTATTATTATACTATGTAATTTGAACGAAACAATACTATTTGAACTATTTTTCTTCTGAACTTACATGAATGATTAAGAAGGGTGAACGCGGAATCTTCAGCAGGACATAACAGCGCAGTAATCGGGGAAACGGGCCCCAGAAATAGGCAAATACAGGACTTTCTATCAGCTGTAACAAATTCCTCAGCTGAAGGTAACAAAGCTCTTTAAAGAAGACGCAGTGTTCTATCCAGTTGAAAGCAACTGAGAGCCATTGAAGATCATATCTCCTTTTCTGCAGCAATGTTCTGCGCCCCAAGTAATAAATCGGTAAATACTTATTCTTTTTTTTTTAATGATTTGCTTCAGGAACAAAACTTACGTTCAGTGGATTAAGATGATACACCTCACATCTTACCAGCATTAAAAGGAAGTTATCATGTGACAGGTGCTAGGTCATACGTCTCGCAAATACCAGGAAGTAGGGAATAACTCCAGAGGAAAGTGGATTTTGTCCCCTGCGGTGTTCCTGCAGGCTGCTCAGGGTACACCGCTATAACGTAGAAGTTTTTGTATCATAGTAGCCATTATCTAATCCCAGCAAATAATGGGCTGTTTTGCGTTAACGGTGCCTTTCCATGTTTGAAACATTGTAAACGAACGCGTCTAGTAAAAATGTTCAGGCCCCGGAAGCTTTTCTGCAGGCTGCGGATCATGCATGCACCGCCTATTGCGGACTTAATTCGGCTATTCTACAGCGAATGTTTGTCACGTTTCAAACGCAGAGTGGCAATCTTCGGTAAAAACATACCATGAGTGCAAAAAACAATTGGCACAAATTAAGGGGGTGCCTTCAAAAAACCGGTGAGGAATTTACACCTCATGTAGATGTGTAAGGAAGGATATCACTGCTTTTGAGACGCTCATCACCTCACTGCAATTCAGTGTAATGTTCTTTGCTTTGTATTATGCTTCTGCACCGACCCCGCCGGGGTGGCGCAGTTTTTGTTTCCTACGTGACCAAAAAGATGCATTCCTGAGAACCTTTATGCAAATCATGCTATCCAGTGCAATTCCAGAGTTTATAGTCTCTTCATGCTCTGCTCGGGGATACACTGTGCCACGCTTCCTGCGAGAAGTGGTGTGGTCGTTCAGGTTTTTGCGCGTGCGGTACTCTGTAGAGTATTTAGCGACGGTACCACCTAAGCGGCTGTACAAGGATCTTATTTCACAATTGTTCCCAGCTCCATTGTACAGAACCTTATACTATGAAGGCCCAGGGAAAGACGTGCTCAAGCGAGTTAAAAACATGACTGATGCACCGGGCGTAAAAACATTCCTTTTTAAATTGCATACAGGAACCTTCCCGGTCAAAACACGGATGGAAGAAAAGGGCCTTTTTGTACCTTGGGGCTCAAACTGTCTACTATGTAGGAAACCTGAAACAGTTGAGTACGTGTTTCTGGATTGTTGGGATGCGGTGTTTTACTGGGATGTGTTACAAAGGACACTTAAAAAAGACCTGCCTTTGACACCACGTGGAATTCGGTACTTGACAACTGTTAATGATGATTTTCAGTATGACCTCATCATGCTATTGGGCCTTCACAGTATTTGGAGGAGTATGATAGCTTATATACACTGTGATGTCGATGCACGATCTGTATGTGATTATTTTGTTGAAAAAGTGTATAAACCAAAAGAAATTTTGAAGCAGCAAGACGCTGCGGAGGAGGTCTTGAGTCTGATGGGCGAACTTGTGGTAATGAAAGTCCGTTAGGCACGGTTGTCAGCCAAGGGGCATGGTAACCACAATCTTTTACTGATGTATTTGTACCAATTCATGCAATAAAGAAAAAAAAGCCGGGGTCGCGCAGTGGTTACGGCGCTCGACTACTGATCCCAAGGACGCGGGATCGAATCCCGGCCTCGGCGGCCGCTTTTCGATGGAGGCGAAAAGCAAGACGCCCGTTAAAGAACCCCAGGTGTTCGAAATTTCTGGAGTCCTCCACTACGGCGTCTCTCATAGCCTGAGTTGCTTTGGGACATTAAACCCCACAAACCAAACCAAGCTGTTTCTTGTTCTGTTTTTTGTTCAGTTCGTTATGGTTAGCAGTTTAGCCTTGTATCTACATGTATTATTTTCTACCAGCCTCTATGTAATACCTTCATGACGAGGGCTTTTAGGCGTTTCTTGAAATAATTTAACTACTCGGTATTGCGTCTGGCTATATCTAGCAAGCTGCGCTTATAAAGAACTGTAAAGTGTGTCATTTTTGGTAGCAACAAGCTATCGTTATTGGATTCCTCATCGAAAATGCCGGTATCTCTCGTAGCCCGCAAAAGCTTTCTGCGGCCTTATATTTTGTACACTCCCTAATGTCGAAAGCATTTCGGAGCTTTCTTGCGTTGTGCGATGAATAAGAATATCAAAATGCGAGTTATCCTTCAATCTGTGAAACTTTCACTTACGTTTGCCGCCTTTTTACAACATTGCCGCTTTGAACCTGACATTGTTATTATTATTCATAGTGATGCCAATCTGGTCGGTTATGGTGGGGTGCTTGTCCATCTTGATAAAAGAACTGGGCCTATTACCAAAATGTTAGCTGTGGTTTAGCTTATGATTAAACCTGGATTTTCGCGAGGGCTGTCTGCATGGCTACGCTTAGGTTCGGCTTGAAAGTAAATGCGTGGCTTTTGCGCATAGTAGTTTACTCTATGGCTTCAGATTTATCGATGCCATAGGGGGCACCTTTGACCACTAAAGTGCGATGAGACGAAAGCCTCTATCGCGCGGTGGTCTGAAGCCCTCCACTACGGCACCTCTTTCTCTCTGTTTTCACTCCTACCTTCGTGTTGACGCGATAGCGTAAGCTACCAGCAAACATATAAAGTCCCGCTTTAACCGAGCCGTATACGAACGTGCCTGCGTGGCCTAGGTATAATGTGAATGCAAGGATTTTGGCAGGCTGATTGTGATATCACCCTCCCATATGAAAGGAGAGACTGGAGTTGGCATGCTCCTACCTAGCGTAATATCAGGAATCTCTACATCCAGTTAGTGCCCGGCCATGGCTGCCAGCTACCACCCTCCCACGTTGAATAAAGTGCACTTTAAAGTGCGCGTTAAAGAACCCCAGGTGGTCCAAGTTTCCAGAGCCCTCCACTACGGCGTCTCTCATAGCCTGAGTTGCTTTGGGACGTTAAACCCCAAAACCAAACCAAACCAAATAAATTACATATGATATAAGCCATCTTTTTCTTATTCCCTTTAGCGTTCAGCATGAAGCTGCTACCAAGGTTAACCACTTGAGATACCCCAACCGCAATCTTTACCTTCCTCACCCGAACTGTAATGTTCCCGTTTATCTTGTCTAACCTCACCCTCAAACCATGCAGCAGAAACATGAGACAAGCTAATTGCAAGCTGCTTTTTTTTATTCTTCCAGGTCTTGCAGCACTTTTGCCTGGTCACGCACCTCTGCTATGCGTCGAGTGAGCGCTACATTAGCGTAAGCTATTGTTAGTCCAATACCTATTACCACTTGTTCTTTATTTTGGGATTTATCTATTCGTACCAAGGAATGTATTAATTAAATGTTTTGCGAGCCTGCTTTGAAGTGGGCGCCTTCGTGTGCATAAAATGCGCGCATCAGCTTCTTCTGCTGTTCTAATTATGGATCGCTGGCTATTGGTCTTTACTCTAGGCGACAAAAATAGGTGAACGGCAGGCTTGCCTAGGAAAATTAAAAAATAAATACTATTAGCAGCACATATTTCATGTTCCTTTAAAAGAAATAAATGTAGGAAGCTGAAGTAGACACTAAATGGTCACCCTTAGTATTATAAAACACCTGGGAAAAGCATATTTGTACAGATTTACGAATATCCTGTCTTGAAATAAGCATGTTACCGAATAAATACTTGCCGTAGTAACAGTGGTGAAAAAAATGACCCGATATGCTCAGCAATCACGGCGGAGAACATTCTGAATTACACAATATCTACAGACTGCATAGATTCTCTGGCTCATCTCTGAACACTTCAATAAACGTGTCTCAGAATTGAGTGATAGGTCATCTACTACACAGTTGCGATACACTGAAATGACTGCTCTTGTACTTCCATCGTAATTTTCGTTTATTCTGATTGCACAGGATGTGCCATTGTTTCAAAAGAACCTTGTGGAGTGTTATCGAAGCTACGCCATCTCCGTTGCAAGGATGCGTCCAGTGAGTACGTTATACGCACATTCCAACATACAATGAGAACGACACTCATATAAGCGGACTTGAGTCCTTATACATAAATGTTCTCCGTATTCTGGAGGGACGCTCTCACAAATTCATTTACATTAAACTCTCATTATACGCTGCGGCAATCAGGAAGCCGTTTTAAAAAGTTGTTTCTGAAAGTGGCGCGAGGAAATAAAGCATTTACAGCACCCTTCGTCATCTCTACATAGCTGCGAAAAGGTGGCAGTGGCAGTTTTGCCTTACCACGGTATAGTAGAGTCGGGTCTCTGGGCCCCATGCTGTCATGCCAACTTCCTTACCCCAGGAATTGGTGAGCCCATTTTCGCAGGACACTCTCTTCATTTGCTTGCTGCAGACAGAAGCAAGAGCGAGAAAAATTTAAGAAATCTATATGTGATGAAGCGCTGCCGCAGTAAGCGCTTTATCATGTGCACATACCTCCGCACTTCTCTTCCGAGGTATGTAAACATAGCAACAAAAACATATATACTGAAGGAACGTTCTATGGAGCTTATTTATTTCGTTGCGTTAATGTAGGTAGTAGTTGGAGTCGGTGAAATGCATACTTTAACGAAACTAAACGAAAACAGCCACGTGTAAAACTAAACGTTCTGACTCTGCGCAAGAGTTATTATAATGTCAATAAGAAAAAATTAAGGTTAGGCGATTCCGATAGACTATAATATGTCGTATTGACAAAGAGAGCCGCTTAGCCCAAAACTGAGAGTTTATAACCTAGAAAAATATAAAACGTGAATTGCACGTGTCGCCATCACCGCCAGGTTTCGCAAGCAAAATGCATACGTCGACCCTGAATTGCGGGCATTAATCCCAGCGTCTACGCTCCTCCATTCATTTAGAAACAGAGGCAACCGCTCGTTTGCGTTGTGGACTTCGCGACTTAATTTCGAATGGTAAAAAATATATATACTAGAATTTTTCCGACCGGGATTTTTTCTCCTGGATAAACGACAATAAGCCAGATATATTCTGATAATTATGCTTTACTGAAAATAG
>JAJIZL010091551.1:0-20358 GCA_023969395.1 Amblyomma maculatum
GTCCTCTCTTGACCACACCTGCGTTTAACGTACCCAAAGTGCATGCGCATTACTCTCTGTCGCTCTGCAATTGAGATGGGAGGGGGATGGCTGTTACCGCGATGGGACTTTTTCTTTTAAGATAATGCCGCCTCCCTTGGGGCCTTGGTCTGCCTTGGGTAGCTTCTTTGTTCCAGACAGCATTGCTCTGCGCGCCACTTTCAATCGCTCTCTGAAGTGCCCTGGTGGCCTCTTTGTACATTGCGTCTTCGCATCCCAGCATGCGTCTTGGGCCTCCCACTGAAAGCACTTGTTCTTCCCTTATATACCAACGGGCCTTTTTCTTCCCACGCTGCCTGTATGCCCTGGACGGATTTATGAACTGAGCCAACTGCACTATGGTAATTGAACATGACACCTAGGTCTGAGTGTGGAAGCTCGATCGTTCCAATCATATGCGGTGTGAGCCTGCCTTACATCCGCTTAATGAAGCATTTAAACATTTTCACACTTAAAATGAAATACGAAGCGTGTAAGTGAATTTTTATTTTTATGTAAAGGAGTGTTAAGAATTCAAGCGGGGATAGGCATGTATTTCCAATATTACTAACACCACAACGTACAAACTTTAGGGTGGTTATGGTAACAGCAGACTCTTGAACATATTGGTTCCACTGTGATCACCCAGCCACGAAATTTGACAACAAAATATTGGATAACGACTAGAAATTGTAGCATGTATTTAGTAAAACTGGTTTATGAATTTTCCTATTTATTATTATTTGCGGTTTATTTTCAGTAACAATGTAGCGCAAAAGCATTATAGAAGGGCTGTTAGCACACTTCGAAACAGCCAGCAGTGAAAAAAAAAATGACAAGAGGAATAAAGGGGATGGAGGACGAAAGAGCTGTGCGTCCCAAAACGTTATACTCAGCAGTGAAAAAAAAACAAACAAACCAGTAGGAATAAAAGCAATGAAAGGTACTTCATATTAAGAATATAAGGGCGAACATGAAGCAACAAAATAGAAAATATAATATTTGTCTTTTACGAACACATTAAACTATCATTTAGTAAAATATATTGTCACAGTTTAGCGTAAGAAGTACTTTCCCTCACAATAATGATCAATACTAGGATGGTTAAGTGGAAGCAATAGCAGGATTTCATGTGTTCAAGAGCCATGTATTGATCTGTATCTTTATATGACCAGTTATTAATGTTTCTTTTTTATTTTTAGCTTTGTTAATATGGCTTTGTTTAGTGATAGCGAGTTCTTGAAGAAACATGATGTTCCTAAACATTAAATATAAAGCGAGGCGTAAACAAAAATTGGGCACTTATGTAAAGAGGAGTATTTTATATTTATTTAAATATAAAATTTTCAAAATTTTTTTAAATGTTATTTTGGAGATGTGTTTTTTGTTCTCTTTTTTAGAAGTTTTACGCCACCCTAAATCAGTAATATGAAGGACGAGAACCAATAGCAAATGACATTGTGCCAGTATTGCTCTATGCGTATGTTCTAAACTAATGGAGCATGTCATCTTTTCCCAAATAATCCGATTTCTTATTTCTAACGGATTTCTTAAGAACTTATTGTGTGATACTCAACTCGCACTTTTCACTAACGACATCAGCTTTCAATTGGACTTTAACGTATCTGTAGATTCACTCTTTATAGACTTCGAGAAAGCCTTTGATAAAGTCCCTCATAACCGATTTTTTTTTTATCTTTCACGGCGAAGCCTTAACCCCTTTGTCTTTTTTTTTGACCAGTCGCCATCAGTTCGCTTTTGCAAATAACTACTCCTCTCATTTGTCTCCTGTGATCTCGAGTGTGCACCTCAAGGTTCCGTCCTGGGTACCCTTTTCTTCCTAATTTACATCAATAACCTGCCTAATGATATATCCTCTCACATACGTCTCTTCACAGATGAGTTTGTTATTTACTGACCCATAACCAATAATTCCGATGCCCCCAGACTACAGCGCGACTTACAAGCAGTTGAAAAGTGATGTAAAAAGTAGTTAATGTCTTTTAATGTTGACAAAGCATCGCTACTTCCTTTCCAACGTCACCATTCTTATGTATCCTCCACATATTAGTTTGTTAACTCTGTATTATCTTCTGTGTCACATTATTATATATCTCGGATTTATCTTTACACACAATCTTTCAAGGTCCTCCCACATAAAGAAAACAACTGACGCGGCCAACCATACCCTCAGCTTTCTACGGCGAAAGTTGGAAATTTCCTCCCCTTCAGCAAAGGCCAGCGCTTATAAATCTTGTATAAGGCCCAAAATAGAATATGCATGCTTGGTTTGGGAACCTCACCAGACTGCTCTAACACCCTTGATTCAATTCTAAGCCGTGGAGCCCAATTTATCTTTCATGATTATTCTTCCTATACCAGTGTAACGGCCCTAAAACCAAATGCGAACCTTTCTAAACTAGAACTAAGACGTATAATAGCTAGGCTCACTCTGTAAGCTCATTACAAGTTTTGTAATGTTCCTATTAATAACAAAGTTCCAGAAGCCCATCTACTTCTGCTTTATCAATCATGCGAAAGCATTTGACTGCGTAGATCACAACAGATCGTGGCAAGCTCTCCAAGAGATGGGAGTTCCAATTCACCTCATCTGCCTACTCAGGAACCTGTATGAAGGACAGGAGGCCTTACTGATTGGTTCCCGATTGAGAAAGAAGTGAGAAAAGGCTGCATATTATCGCCTTGCCTATTTAACCTATCCGCTGAGTGCATCATGAGGAAGGCTGGTCTGGACGAGTCTTCAGCTGTAGTGAAGATTGCTGGAAAACGTATTAACAACCTTAAATATGCGGATTATACCACTTTAATGACGAATGTGAAGTGGAACTCAAGAGATTTCTGATGCGCGTACAAGATGAGAGTGAGAAGTTTGGACGTAAACTGAACATTAAAAAGACAAAGATCATGGAGTCTTGCCCTATCAAGTCCTGGGAAGCCGTGACAGATTTTCTCTTCTTGGGCTCCAAGATTACCCCGGAAGGAGACTGCAGCTATGAAATTGGGAGACGCCTGCTTTTTAGAAAGAGAGCCATGGCTAGCATTGACCGCCTAGTTAAGAGCAGAGACATCAGACTGCTAACCAAGATCCGTATAACTTGTATTATGGTCTTTCCAGTTGTGATGTATGGATGCGAGAGTTGGACTGTAAAAAAGGCTGACCGCCAAAGAATTGACGCGTTTGAATTGTGGTGCTGGCGGAGACTCTTGAGAGTTCTTTGGACTGCCAGAAGATCAAATCAGTCGATATTGTCGACTATAAACCCTGACTGCTCATTGGAGGGTCACATTCTAATGTTGAAGCTTAGTTACTTTGGTTATCTGATGAGAAGAGAGGAGTCGCTGGCGAAAGCTTTGATGTTGGGAAAGGTTGAGGGTTACCGGATAAGGGGTATGCAACGAACGCGATGGTTAGATGGCATCCTCGAGGCGCTGCAGATGAAGTTATGTGATGTTAGGAAGAGAGTGACAGACCGTAAAGCGCGGCGTGATATGGTCCATAGGATCACGAAGAGTCGGACTCGACTGAACGACTGAACTGAACTGATTGATCACCTTCCCCCGTCACTCATTCCGCCCCAGTCATTACAAGTAGGTATGCAGTTCGCACGCGCACACATCATCGCATCTTCATTCGTTGTTTCCACTTACAGCGAAAGACAGGAATGATTTTCCTGAAGAAGTTGTGCACCATGCCAGTTCGATCAATTTCAAGACAGCTGTCAAAAATCTCCCTTTGTGATGCCTCCAGCCCCTAATGTAAAACAAACGTCTACACAGGTGAATTTGAGGTATAAATAAAAAGCCAATAAATAAATAAAAAAAGAAATGGAAAGAACTGAAAATTTCATCGCTAAAAAAGAGTGCACTTTCGACAGGACACAGGGAGTTAGACACCACACAGGTGTGTGGTGTCTAACTCACTGTGTCTTGCAGAAAGTGCGCTCTTTTTTTGTGATGATGTACCAACTGGCCCGGTTACTCTGCTTGATGAAACTTTCCGCGAAGTATACCTCCTGAAATTTGGTACAGTTATTGCCGACATGGTGTGAAATATAATTTTTTACAGTGTGGGGCAAACACATAGATATTATCGTGCAAGGTCATTTTTGCATTAAATATAATACCAAGGATTTCAAACGATAGTGCTTTGGTCCGCCTCGTTGGTGCAGTCATTAGCGCAAGACGGCTATGGCCAGGGATGAGGGATCATATCACGGCCGCTCCAGCCCCTTTTCGATGGAGACGAAACACAAGAAGCCCTTGCCATGTGCGATATCAGTGCGAAGGCCGACGTTACGGCGTCCTCCACTTGTTGAGTCAGTGTTGAATTTTAAACATCAAGAACAAGACCAAATGAATGAAATTTTATTCTGAATGTAAGACCTTTCATTTGCGTTGTTTGCCTGCAATCGTTTTTTAGTCCATTCCTATAAACTGGGGAGTAGTTCAGAAATCACTTTTTCTACTATAATATTTTATGTCAGATCATCGAAAAGAAAAGCTCAGCTCGTCAAATATCTAGCTTGCATAGGTAAATACCTCAACAGTAACTTTAATAAAAATATCTAAAAAAGATGTTTCTTTCCGGAACGTCGCGATAAGAAGGAAAAGCTTACGATGATGTTCTTTGATTAAAAGAAAGATTCTCGGGGGCGAATTGGACAAGACTGTAAGAGACGCCTTGTGTCAGTTCGCTAACTGTAGGATAGAAGCGTGAAAGAAGACGGCTACACAATGTGAAAGAGCTCTGAAGAAATGCTGAGGCTTCCCCTCAGCCCTTGTTAAGTGCACTTTCTTACTCGCTAACTACAGCAATTAGTTTTCGGATTAGTTAGGTATGACGCATCACGTGCACCTTGTATGCTTATTTGTTTTAAATTTCCCTTATGCAGGTCTCGTTAATTTCAACCTCACACGTGAAATCGCGTTCTCCCGGTACCAGCAGTCGCTATGCTTTGTAGCCGAAAGCCCCGTTCTCAAATTGGCTCATCGTTCTCAAAGGCAACAAATAGGAGCGGGATTAGTTGCAGCAACAGGTTCCGGTTCCTTCGGACAACGCAGTCACGGAGCTTGCTGACCTTTGAAGGTCAAGTTCCTTGCTATGTAGCCCCGACTACGATAGCCACAGAATGCTTCCCGGATTCTTCTGTGCATCCACACATATCTTCACCTTTTGATAAACGCCCGTTAGAGGGACTAAAGCTCACCAGTAGCTGCAGCAGTTGCAAGCAGCGAAGGACATCGCAATGAACTGGCTTTCACGCATGCATGTTGGCATTTTAACTTGATTACTGCTCCTCGGTGTGTCGCGTTGTTTCTTCGTTGCTGTTATCATTGCCAGCACTCTACTACCCTGTTTACAGGTACCAATGCCATTCAATGCGGAGCTTTTAAAGCGATTTTATGCCTCGAAGATGCTTTTCGCGTCAGGCTGACGGAAGCTATTAAACATGTTGCGGTGAGTGTCAGGCTGCAATTGGACTCTAAGCTTTGCTCGGTTGTCATTTCTCTGAAGTGTCAACAGGAAGAGTTTCGCGAGCGCCTGAACTTTCTAAACGATGCGGTTGAAGAGCTAAAGGACGAAAACATAGAACAGACAGCGCCCAACAAAGCCTTGGCAAGTAAGAAACCTGAGGCTACACTAGCAGAGCTAGAGTAGTACTCCCGCGAAACAAACATTCAATTAAATTGTTTCTTGCTAGCAGGGCGAGCACTGCTTCAAGATTATGGAAACCACTGGAGCCAACACTGAATACCCACGTCTACAGATGGCATTGACATAAATTGCCGCGTCCCTTCAGGGCCATTTATTCAACAAAACACCTTTAAATTATTGTCCAAAAACCCCATTTCTCACGTGAAAAGAAGGCGGAAATCAAACTCCAGGCTCGTAAGGTAAGGCTGAAAAATAAATGCATTGGCTTTCCGGAACATGTATCAATATCTGTCTGCGTCAACGACAACCTCACCCCCGATAACAAACATTTATTCCCAAAAGCACTGAAACCGGAGAAAGGAAAAAATGGAATTCATTTGGACAAAAGACTGTCAGATATGGACCGGCAAAACAACGACTAACCATATCTTCAGAAAGAAAGCTAAAATAGAATTTTTTTTAACGGAAGTGCAGTTTTACCCTACCTTAACACAATGGCTCGCACTGAACCTGAACAACTTCCCTAATTATTTTCAAACTCTGCCCCCTGCATTGTCCATCTTAACGCTCCGAGACATCGGAAACATTCTGGAGAATTCCTTTTAATGATTTCGACTAAACTTCATCGTTTCGTTGTCATGTGTGGTTCTGAAACATAGCTTAAACCCAATCATAATAAAAAATTTGTCAGACATATCATCAATCATTGCTCTATCTATCTAACGCTAATTAGCGTTGATCCAGATCTTGCCAAACTACCAAACATGCTTAAGTGTGTTCTTTTTTGTATTACGTACTTGCATATCATCCTCGACGTGTGTTGTTCTGTACAGGGATACTTAATCTTCGTCATCTAATCCTTGGCTAACTTCATCAAAGTTGTCTGTGGAGGGAAAACATCTGAACTGCGGAGCTATGAAAGAGCCATTCATCTTGTCATTGCATGAATGTCATATAAAATACTTAAATGTTCTTTAGAAGCTGTTAAAACGTCCTAAAGGCAAATGCTATGAAAATCGCATTTTTAGAAACAGGTAGCAAGGTCAGAGAAATGCATTTCTCAATAACACTTCCAAAAACACTGTAACTGGAGTACGCTTTGTCAGTAATGCATTCACAGACCTTGTAGATAATGCGCATACATTCAGCACGTTCTTTGTCAATACAGCTCAGTTAACTAAGGGGACACATGTTCATAACCATCCCCACGTGTCACAGTCGTTTTTCCTTTTTACCGCATAATTCTATAAGCGTGTGCAACTATTCTTTATCTAAGTCGCATATCCAGTGGCTAGACAAAGTTAGTATCCATCATATCTCTAAACTTACTGAAATTATTGCCTATATCTTTTCCGACATTATAAAAATAATTTTCAAGACTGGCATGTTTTTACAGGAATTAAAAGGAAGAAAACTCAACCCCGTATTTAAAAAAGGCTATAAAATTCTTATAACGAACTACAGGATTATATCCATCATTCCTTTATTCAGTAAAATTGAACAAAAACCAATTGTAAAGCGTCTATCTATGATTTAAAAAGTTAATCTATTGTAACCTATGCAGTTCGGTTGTCGCCCGAGACATCCTACTACTTCGTCTTAATAGCACTTACTGATAAATTCAAGATGGAAATTGAATGGGGCAAATAGGCTGGATCAGCCTTTATTTACTTTACTAAAGTATTCCATGACATTTATAACATCCTCTTCAACAATCTTTCTGCATATGGCATAAGGTAAACGGTCCCGCCCTTGTATCGATAAGAAGTTATTTCCTCAAACGAGAGCAAGTAGTGGCCATAATATTAGATCTTTTCTTATCAAAGATCATTAATGTCAGTGTTCTCAATATCTTTTATTTTGAATTAATAATAGTTATTTTCATAATGTATTTTATCGTCACCTCCGCGTATTCTCTGGGCAGACGCCCCGAATATGTTCTCCTCTCATTATGATAACAATGCAATAACCGATCAATTGAACCAAGATTTGGCTAGCTTAAATGCATAGGGTCAATAAAATAAACTGAGAATAAATCCTTTCATTCTTAGGTATATGATTTTAGTTTCTGAAAAAAGATTCGTGACAACGTAACTCCTATGAAATGTTTTTGTAAGGATTTATTGCACATTCCTCGGTGTACAGCCTGACTCTTTTTTAAGGTTTACAGCTTATATTAGACAAATTAAACGAAGTACTTCAAATGGCGTACGCATTTCTATAAAAGCTGACAACTATTTTAACAGGCCAACG
Organism: Amblyomma maculatum; assembly: GCA_023969395.1. Lineage (NCBI taxonomy): Eukaryota > Metazoa > Arthropoda > Arachnida > Ixodida > Ixodidae > Amblyomma > Amblyomma maculatum. Next base: position 7,949 of record JAJIZL010091551.1, read on the forward strand.
CAAATCAGGTTTTATTACGCCTCCATCCACAATCACCTCAATAACTGAATTAGCTCAGGGAGATTTACGCAACTTACTCATCTATCTCCTCTTGAACATATATAGAATCATGATGTCCGATCCATTACAAATAGTCTTTATCACATTCAGGCGCGTCCACTTTTCAGTAAACTACATATTGTTCCGATTAAATTTCTTAATCAAATTCATATTGGCATCACTGCGTTTTAGTTTGTTTTTAGCACCTATTTGTTTTGTATTATCGGTAAAACTAGCCTTTATTGTCCTGAATCACGCTTTTGTTTCATACAAAACCATTTTCTAGTACCAAAAGTACGCGCTACCTATGGCAAACAGACAATTGCAATTGCAGTAATTAACCACTGGAATAGCGCACCGTTCACCGGTAAATGTCCGCCGTCTCTTATTTTCTTCAAATGGTCTTTACATTCTTTCGTTTATACGCAAATTCACCCCTCGATTCCCTCTTCCCCTTTCTGTAACATGGAACACCTTTAGTGGCGTATTTCCAGGGTGCGTTAATATTGCTGTTTCTATACTTTCTTCATTCCTGTTGTATTGGGGTTTCTATTGGCTACTGCGGTTGTTGTTTTTTTTTTTGTTTCGTTGTATTCGAAGTTCATTTCTCTAAAAGCTAAGGTTCACTTATTTCATATACTTTAAACAAGAGATCCCATATATAGCTTATCGACCTACTCTTATACGCAGTGCAATTTACTAAAAACAACTCGAAACTTTAAACTCAGCTTTGCATTGGTTACTGCTTCTGCCGGAGGCCTTTCATGGCTCTGCTTGATGTATAAAGGCTGAATAGTAGCGACTGCGATATCTTGTTTTAAGCCGGTCATGCTGAAAAGGGACAAGGCGAGGATTAAGGTTATGGAAGAATTTATTCAAAAGTGCATAAGATAACTTTATGTACAGAAACACGTCACATGGACAAATACACGAACCATAATTTTAATTATTAACAGCGCTGAAACAAACACGTGATAAAAACTTGCTTTACTAAACCAACAATCCGCTAAAGGGACACTAGAGCGTGCAGCGAACTTTGAAACATGAAAAGATTGTAATTCACCGGAAACACTGGGGATGATTTTAATGCGCGAAAGAGGTCTACGTTTTGCGAAAACCGCGACAAAAGCTCCTACATTCAGCCCGCGTTTATGTTTCGCGTGAAATAGCCTCATATCAACGTCATTCGCCTACTGTAAGAGCAACGCGAGTCCGAATACCAAACTTCTAAGTCATGCTGAAGGACGCCTGCATTCGGTCGAATTCTCTAGCAAGGTCGACGTAATTGAGTTCGGTGTTTTTCAGTCTTGATCCGACAGCAGTGCGGCCTTTGTCATGATGAACAAGCGTACGACGTGCATGGTGACGCCACGAGGGTCGCGCTTTCGACAAGAATAACTGCCCAGCAACCAAGGAAAGCAATCTGGTGTTCGCCTTTCTCTGCATGAAAAAGCAGAGACAAACCGTTGCGCAGGTCTTTGTTTCGCCTTCAAGCGTGACTTTCTAAACGTGCGGTCTTGGAGATTCACGACTTAGTGTACGGTGCTTCTTTGGATGCTTTCTCGTTGCTCTAATCACCGAGCAACATCGCACATAGAGACAGTGATGTAAGTTGTTATTGGACTTGCCTTCGCATCGAGCCCGTGGAGTGCAGCATTACAGCGCACCAGCTTTTGGTAAGCCACGAGCGGTAAACAAGCCTTGGATTGTAATGGACATCAAAAGTGCACATAAAAGAGGTTTCAGGGCCAGGCAAGTAATAATCGAGATGTAGAGGAAAGCATAAAAAACAACGGACTGTCACCGTTGCTTCGTTTTACGCGTCTCATGCATGCTTCTTGATAATTTGAGAAAGCAATTAAGGAAGATTCAGAATCGGCGAATATACCTATGTATTGCCCCATCTGAATGTATTTTTGGTGCGCTTAAGCATTGAAGAAATAGGACAATTCTGATTGCCACAAGCTGAGATGCAAGAATGGTATGCACTGCTTGTTCTCTCTTGACAGAGGGGAAATGTTGGTGCCATTGCTTGAATATATAAGACGCTTTTGTTTGGTAAAGGTAAGGCCCGAAATTGAATTACGTCGCTACCATGGTAAGTCAGTGGAAAGAGGCCTCCTTCTTGGCAAGGCTGCTTCTTCGCCTAGATTGTGGAGTTTGCTCATTGTTGTAAAGCCTAAAGCGCAAAAAAAGGACATCCTGTGTCTATTTCCCTTAATTATCTTTTTCAGGCTTCTCCAAAATGAGATTCTTCTTGTACCTGGCATTATGTTTTGGTTTAATTGTGGAGGACGCATATTCACTGTTTTTGTTTTCTTGTCCTAGTTAGTTGACACAAATTTCTTTTGTCATGGTGATGTTGTAGTTCGCTTTTTGCTCATCAGTAATTATGCAACAAAGCAAACGTTCTCAATTTATATGAATTGGTGTTGCCTGCGAAGTCCTACTGGTGGCGAAGAACAGCTATTTATGAGTCAGCGTGGCAATAATAATACCTATAATGACCTGTCGCCCACGGAATGCTAAAGACTATCGGGTACTATTCGAAAATATTGTGAACCATGTTCACTGAGTTGTAATTCCCCGAGAGAGAATATTTACGTGGGCGCCAAACAAGCGTCAAAATTTTTTGCCAGGCAGGTGGTTAGAACGTGCATACGAAATAGTCGGTGACAGAACTCATTGCAGAAGTCGGCTTGCAAAGGTGGCATTTATGCTTCCATTTTACTTTTTTTGCGCGTAATTTACGGATTATACGGTCTTTTTTCTGGGAAAAGGGCGTGGAGGGGGGGGGGCGGATCAATAGCTTATTTGCTATCAATCAATGCTACCCTAACGACAACGATGGAATGTGTATTCTTGTACAAGCCGTCTGTACCTACACTGCCATATGTGGCTGCTTCGCCAACCATAAAGGTTGTCCCAGCCACTCACTGAGTCCCTACAATTGAATTTCCTTAAAGCCTTAGTTTCCTTAAAGGAAACAGCAAATAAGAAAATATTTTATATCACCATGTCACACGATGGGCTATCATACTCACATCATGATAGCCTCTTCCTTTTTTACTTTCCTGTACGTGCTTTTGCGGCGTATCTCAACGACCGCTGCCGCGATTTTGTCGCATATGTGTTGACATGGCATTTTAACGCTATATAAAGGCAAGCATCATCTGGCACAAACCTAAGCCGGAGTTTTGTTCCTTTAGCTAAATACGACGTAGATGCGCTAACAGAATCAATTCGCCTTTGTTTCGACAATTGTGTTACCACACCCATATCCCATTTCGTTCCTGAAATACATCGCTGACACCTGAAGCGAGGTGATTTCCGTCTTTTCCACTTGGCTCCAGCTACTTCGAAGCCGGTTTTTTCTTTCCCACTTGGCTGCGTCATTTGCATTGAACTCTTCATCCCCAAACTGGGCGGCTACTTCGCTTATGATATGCGTAAGGCATGGCTCGATAATAAATATGGCGTCCAGTTGCACCCACCCATGTTGTCTGCGATGCAATTCGCTGATTGGACAACGTGGTGTGTGACGTCATGAAACCACATGGCAAGTTCGAGAGGTTTAAGAACCGCGAACGCTCGAAATTTCCGGAGACCTTCAATACGGTATCTCTACTAGCCTGAGCCACTTTCGGAGCTTAAGGCCCACCAAACCAAACCATCAAATTATTTCATAATGTAACCTTAAAAGGGAACACACCCCATGGTAATAGCTCAGAGCTTGTAAATTATTAATAAAAAGCCTATAAAGGAAGCTCCGAAGGGGTGAATTCTAAACGTTGTTTTCAGAGTTCAAAAATATAAAGCTAATTCACTCCGCCGCAGAGGTGAACGAGGACTTTTCACTTGGCTCTTATCGCTTTCCTAACATTTACTCTATTCGTCGCTAGGTGAATCTGCTCAAAAGCCCCTACTGCTGAGTACAGAATAACGCATCGGCCGATAGCATCTGCACAAGATCAATGAAAGCAGTTTCGGAGGGTAGGGGGTGATTAATGGGGCATCAGACGACTATTACCGTTCCGCGAAAACTACAGTAGCGAAAGAGCGGGGTAGATCACTAAAACACAAAACACAGCAAAAAGCATGTCAATAAAGTTTACAATTTGTTCGAGCATACAGCGCAGTGCACAAACTGAAATGCACTCTTTAAAAAATGTTTTTTAAATGTTAAAATCTAAAATGTTAAAATGTTAAAATTACACTAGCGAGTCTAATTTGACGGCTGCGTCCGTCGCGCCATCTTTGCTACGTTCAATAAGCTAACTTTGATATCGGCGCGGCGTAATTCGGTTTTCTCAACGGTAGGGTCACGCAACATCTTTCTCCTTACCTGTATTCTCAGCCAGTTAAGCGGTGATTATTGGTAAAAGGTGCTTGTGAAAGCAACATAAAGATAACATACACTCACTGAAGGTAGGTATTGATTTCCGTAAAGGTAACTGCATAGTGCAACCGTGGTCATACCATCCCCTCCAGGCTGTGTTCACGGCTGGTTTTGCGGCTAATAAAAGTCAAAGACATCACATTATGCAACTTAACGAGAAACACACCGTGGTAAAGATAATAATAATTTATTTGAATGTTGTGAATTTACAATAAAATTTGAAAAACTGCACTCATAGTATCCGAACACATGTTTTAGCGCTGAGATAAGTAATGCTAATCCATTGCGCCTCACAAGCTTTTTACTCTTTACTGGCTTTATTTCACAACAAACACATGCTATCATATTTGCAAAAATGAGATTTACATGCAATACTCGTAACGATAAAACTTTTTTAATATAATCACTTTCTCAAATACATCGATAGACTCACGTACGTAAGACTGAGTTTTCAGAATATCAGTTCAGAGTAGAATTCCCAAATACTCTAGGATTGGTCTCACATTGAGATAAGCATGGCGAATAGACATTCTCCACTTTCTCACGCTCTGCAAACTAATAGCATCATCATATCCTACGGAAAACTGTCATCATTTTCTACAGCCAAGAACTGAATTTCATGGGTGTTTAAAAAAAAACCTTCGTGAAACTTCACTGTAGGACATCTCCAAAGATATCCTGATCCAAACAATCAATAAATACATGTTCAACTGTCTCCGGCTTTCTACACAAAAACGCAGTTCACACTTTAAAACACAAATATTCTTTTTTCCGCAATCCGTGTATTCACAATGTGCCACAGAAGCGACCTGAATTGCGGACTTTGAATGAGCTCTTTTTTGTTTTGATTCAACGTAATAACGATGGCGCAAAGGACAGAACTCACGTCATCAGCAGCAGATTACGGAAAGCAATTTTAATCCAGAAATTTGTTTTTGCATTTTAGTTTGTGTACTGCACTGTATACTCAAAAACATATGGTTTTATTGACTTACTTTTTGTTGTGTTTATTTTTTTAGTGACGCACTTTCGTTGCTACAGTTTTCAGGGAACGAAAATACGCGTAACAGACCGAGTGTATTTGAGGCTCGGTGTTATAGGTTTCTTACTGCTTTATGTAACTAAGTTCTCGAAATAACACAGGGAGAAAACACTGACGTGCTGCGTCTGTTCTGAGCATGAACCAACTAGTCCTCCACAGCTGTTTTCTGTAATTAAAGGTACAGTATTTTTGTTAACGGTTGGTGCATTATAGTGACTGTTTAGCATTATGTTTATGGGATTCGTTCACCCCGATGTGTCATGTCGGTGCCTGTGCTGATGATGCCGTTGGCTGCGAAATGGCCGGTGGCAGCACACACAAAGGGGGAGGAATCATACCAATTGGGCAGAATGGCCTTCCAAAAAAAGGAAGACTTGTTTAGGTTTTCCGAACACCGTCCGTTCTCTTGGGTTTGAGGCGTATGCCTTGTTCGGACGGTAACGTCTTTTGCTCAACCTTCCTTTACCTTCCTAGATATCTTGAGTTGCTATAATTTATGCTGCTTATTAGAAAACATTGTTACAGACTAGATGGATGAAGAGGAGGAGCTTAGTGTAGGAGGATGAAGAAGTGTGTGGGTGTTCAGGTGCTGTCTGGCTCGAGTGCACTTTGGTCTGTGTGAATAACTTTAGTTTACGTAGTAACATCAGTAGTGTTACACTTGGTGGAGAGTGCGGTTTCAATACCCCGCCATTGCCCGCTATTGACGCGCCACTGGGCCTCCTCTTAGCTGCCGCCTTGCTGCACTTCCTTTCTCCCTACCATGCCGCCGCAGACTGAGTCTAGCTCTGTGCTTTTTACCACTTCAAGTCAAGCGACTTAAGGCCTTTTACCACAATACCGGGATCCCCGCCCTTTCGCTCGCGCGGCGGAAGATGTCGACGATTGGCTCCGTCACTACCAACGGGTGAGCCGTTACAATCGTTGGGACTCCGCCACTCAACCTGAAGACGTAGTGTTTCTCCTGATCGACACTGCCTTTGTCTGGTTCAAAAATCACGAGGACACGCTGACGACATGGGAACGTTCTTTTTTTCATTGAACTTAAACAGTTTTTCGGCGACTCGTCAGCGCGTAGGAAACGGGCTGAACAAACCCTTGTCCATCGTGCTCAATTAAACGGCAAGACGTGCACTACCTATACCAAAGATGTCCTCAAATTGTGCAAAACCATAGACTCTCGTATGCCGGATGAGGACAAAGTAGGACATCTTTTGTAGGGCATTGATGAGGATGTTTACAACTTTCTCATTGCCAAGGATGATGTCTGGACTGTCTGTATTGTCCTCCATCACATCCTCACATTTGAAGCGCTGAAGACCCGTCGAATAACACGAATAACGAAGATTTTGGCCAATGTGACAACTGTCACCAACATCTATCTATCTTCGACTATTCGGCAGATCATTCGTGAAGACCTCCTTTGGCTTGATTCCCACGGTTGACACATCTCACTACTGTCTTGCCCCTCATTTTTTTTTCGTGCGAACCCGCCTACACGCTGCAATCACAGCCCGAATACTCTTCTATCCGCACAGCACACTCTGCCTCTTCCAACGAATGGTCGCGCCAGACTTTCGCCAGCCATGTGTCTTCCAGTCACCCTGATCAGCGTAACGACCTTTGCTCACGAAGATCTAGGCGACCACACAGGCTTGCAGATCAACGAGACCCTGGCTATTATCGCCATCCTGACATCGAGACCTTTCAGTACCAAACCCTTCTCTGCCCTGCTCCTGTCAGTTACCTGTGCCACATCCCAGGCCATATCTCAAGACAATGTCGCCGTCGTCCATAGCGGTATGACCGACCCACGTACCCAGGCACGACAAGTGATTTCCCAGTTGACTCTCCTCGGAACTGGCCACCTCTTCCACAGGGCCAGTTTCAGCTCGGTGGCGTACGCAACCACTCACCGGCTTCTGACAGGAGTCTGACTCCACCGCCCGCGTTTCGTGGCCGCCGTTCGCCGTTCCCGCGGCGTCGCTACCAGTCACCACCGCCGGAAAAATAGACGCCGCGGCCGATAGAGGTGAGACCGAGGAGAACGATTGCTACTCGCTGAAATATCTCCTTCTGTGACTATGCTCAAAAATAACACTTGTATGTCGGCTGACGGTATTTCCACAATGACGTCAGTGGACACGGGTGCAACTATTTCGATTATAAGCTTATAGTTTAAAAACCTGCTGGGATCCAAAGTTGTGTTGCACATGTCGAGTGTGGTGCCGAAGGCCCAGTCAGGTGACTTGTACGTCACCTTTAGCCTCGGTCCCACGGCAAAAATTGTATTTTTGCTACAAACTGCAATAAACAATAAAAAATGTTTACATGGGACGGAAAAGCAAATTTTTCATGGCGTTAGTGGCGACTTGTTGTCCTATTGGAGTGCGTAGTGCCAAGGTGTGTCTTGGAGGAACCGTGTTTTCGGCGGAATTCGTAGTACTACCACATTTCACTCATGATGTATTACTTGGTAATAATTTTCTGCGCATGTGTGGCGCGACCGTAGACTGTCACACGGGCGAGATCAGTGTTGAAGGCTGCCTTCCGCCTGAGTTCTTTGAGGACCATTTTGTTTGTGATGAAGTGCTTTGCGTGTGCGACGATACTGTTGTGCCTCCGATGTGTGTGCAATGTGTTCCAGTCCCGTGTTCTCGCCGGGCGACCCTCATGGTTTTCAGTAATCGAGGGCTGCACGCGATTGTGGACCATTCATTGCTCCACGCAGCCAGTTCATTTAGCAGCTGGCATGAAGCTTGCCTCTTGTAGAGAAGACGTGCCAATGTTACTGGCCTTGGTTACAGATGTACCAGAGCGACATGTAGTAGTATCCCCGGTGAATGCTCAACTGCGTGGTATGATTAGTAATTCCCTCAATTTCACAAAGCATGATGTTTTGAAAGATCGTTTATTGAAGTATTGATCGGTTTCGACTTCTTAAAACTACGGGCCCACGCGCCTTTCCTGAGTCCCGCACCAATCATCGCATTGACATCGGATATGCGCACCGAAATCGCCAAAAACTGCACCGTGTGGCACCTTCCGAACGCAAGGTAATCAATGAGCAAGGTCGTGAAATGTTGAAGCAGGGTGTCGTTCAAGATTCGTGCAGTCCTTGGGCGGCTCCAGTAATTCTTGTGCGAAAGGAAGATGGTAAATGGTGATTTTGTATAGATTATCACCTCCTGAATTCAATTACCAAAAAGGACGTCTACCCACTTCCCCTAATTTAAGACGCTATTGACTGCTTGTACTCTGCATTGTACGTTTCATCCGTAGACCTTCGGTCTGGATATAGGCAGATTCCGATGCACCCAGCAGATGAAGAGAAGGGCCTTCATCACTGCCGATGGACTGTTCGAGTTTAACGTTATGTCCTTCGGTTTGTGCAATGCACCTGCGACATTTGAAAGAATAATGGATTCTATACTACGTATACTGAAATGGGAGGTCTGTATGCGCTATCTGGACGACGTATTCCTCTTTGGCCGGACATTAAAAGAGCACAACGACCGCCTAGTGCTCGTGCTGAACTGCGTGCTCCAAGCTGGCCTCGTGCTGAATTCGAACAAGTGCCATTTTCGTGAGTGACGGGCGTTGGCGCTTGGTCACCTCGTCAATGGTGATGGCATCTGGCCTGATCCTCAGAAGACCGCAGTTGCTGCGTTTAAGTAACCTCGTATTCTCAAGGAGCTCCGCAGATTTTTGGAGTTCGCTCCTATTTCCGACGCTTCATCCCTAGATTTGCAGTCGTCGCCTACCCGCTCACGTGTCTACTACATAAAGACGCACCATTAGAGTGGACATCTGTGCTTGACTCGTTTTTCCAGCAAATGAAGTTCCTCTTAGCATCGCATCCTATTTTACGACATTTCAACCTTTCTGCTCCAACAGAACTGCATACTAACGCAAGTGGTATAGGCATCGGTGTTGTCATCGTTCAGCGCTATGACGACTACGAGCATGTCATTGTTTATGACAGTCACTCTAAGTAAGACTGAGCGCAACTACACAATCACGGAGCAGGAGTGTCTCGCGATTGTTTTCGCCGTGGACTGCCTCTCGCGCTTGCCACTTTCCACCACAGAATGTGATGCGGACAACTTCGAGCGTTACATCGCTGCTTTATCTACAAGCTTGTCCGATATTCGCACCTTCCGAACAGAGCAACACAGCGACCAGCATCTGGAGCCGCTGATGAATGCTGCTCAAGACCCAACCTCGAACAGCCAGTTTTGTGTACGTGATGGCCTGCTATAAAAGAAGGTTTACTCATACACTGGCCGTCGGTTCCTGCTGGTAGTGTCTGAAAGACTCCGTCTGTCTATTTTACACTCCATGCATGACAATCCAGCTTCCGGACATCTGGGATCGGCGAGAACTTTACACCGCACTCTGGATCGATTCTACTGACCCCAGATGCGCCACATGGTTGACCAGTATGAGGACAGCTGTCCGAAGTGTAAAAGTCACAGAGGTCCTACTGGTGTAGCCCCCGGAATGCTTTACCCTGTAGTGCCGCCCACGGCGCCTTTTGAGAAAGTCGGAGTTGACCTTTTGGGTCCTTACCCAAAGTCGCAAAAAGGCAATTGTTGGATTGCTGTATATGTGGATCATCTTGCTCGCTACTGTGAGAGGCCGCTCTTACCGCCGCTACAGCCTACCAAGTGTCCCTTTTTATACTGCATTCAGTCACCTTGCGACATAGTCCGCTGAGAGTTGTGATAAGTGACAGAGGCCGTCAGTTTACTGCCGATGTATTAAAAGAACTTCTCTGTTTATACGCTTCTGGTTTCAGTCAGTCGACCCCTTACCACCCTAGAAAAAAAGGTTTAACAGAACGCACCAACAGAACTCTAACCAATATGCTTGCAATGAACGTCGCTTCGTGCCTTAAAAACTGGGACTGTGTTCTCCCGTTCATCACATACGCATTGAACACTGCCAGGCATGACACCACAGGATACAGTCCGTTCTTCGTCCTGTACGCCCGCTCCCCTCGACACACCCTCGATACTATCCTTCCATTTTCCACTGAAGACGATCTGTGAAGACTCTCCGCCCGGCTGAAGAAGCGCGACGGATAGCCCGATCGCGCACTTCGGCATCACAAGACAGATCAAAAACTCGTTTGGACGACCACAATCGCCAGATCACCTATCTTCCCGGTGACCTAGTCTGGCTTCGGAAACCTCTGAGGAAGCGCGGCTTACACCAGAAAATGCGGGCCCGCTACACCGGCTCATATGTGATTTTAGAGCTACTCGGCGAACTAAACTACCAGATTGCACGCCTCACGGCCAGTGGACGACGTTCGGCGAACACTGAGGTTGCGCATATCGCCCGCGTGAAGAGGTATCATAGTCGTGACAACACCTGACGCGCCCGGAGGGCTTTGATTTGTGAAAGGGGGCAAATGTTACAGACTATATGGATGGAGAGGAGGAGATTAGTGTAGGAGGATGAAGAAGTGATTGGGTGTTCAGGTGCCGTCTGGCTAAAGTGGAGTTCTTTTGTGTAACATTTGTTTACGTATGAACCTCAATAGTGTTACAATATTACTTAATATAGCAGGTTTATATAACAGAAGGCCTTGACCAGGAGTGCTCGTGTTAGCTTCTTTTCCGCGCTTTATGAAATGGTAAATAAGTTTGTTGGCCCCTTCATCGTCCTTAAATTTTTGATCGAAAAAAAAGAAAATGCCAGCGAAAGAAATACAAAGCGTAATGTGTGGTTTTATTCAACTTTCTTTGTGTTAGCCGCTGCATGTGAAAACGATTTCTTTGCTTACCACGCACCACATGTTTTTCACAAACTAGCTGATAAAAATGCTTTTATTTTGCATATTTGCTCATGCGACCAGCATCAATAAAATAGAGATGTGTTATTTGTATTTGATACATTCGACGTACGCCATATTTTTTTCGGATTTACAAATTTCGATTCCTGCAACTCTTTGTTCCAGAACTTCAAGCATGCTTTAATTAAGCGCTATTTCAAATTTAGAAACAATAATTGTTCACAGTGTTAATTATACGAATCATTTGACAGAAATGTAAGGCCCGTGTTCGATTAGAAGTCGGTACTTTTTAGCATCGTAAACATTTGGGTTAAGGAATGAAAAACCTGCGTTCCTGCTCTTCAGTGCAAGTAGTGGAATTATGATTTTACTGCTGATACCCAGAATAAAACAAAGGAAGGATGCGGCGTATTCTGGTTTCTCATGTGGACGTCTGAATTGCTCACCGATGCGCGTCACTAATGAAACAAGGTTCACACACGAATCGAAATTTATTGCACCGCCTGTTGCTCCAGAGTTCATTTAATATTCTAATATGCCCGAGTCAGCCGCGCCGTGGTGGTGCAGTGGTTAGGGCGCTCAACTACTGTGCCCAAGGATGCGGGATCGAATCCCGGCCTCGGAGGCCGCTTTTAGATGGAGGCGAAAAGCTAGGCGCCCATGTGCTGTGCGATGTAAGTGGAAGTTAAAGAACCTCAGGTGGTCTAGATTTCCAGAGCCCTCCACTACGGTGTCTCTCAGAGCCAGAGTCGGTTTGGAACGTTAATCCCCATAAACTGAACCGATATGTCTTAATCATCTAACATGTGACAACAAACTTATGATCGGTGCTACGTAGGCCATATGTAATTTGCAATCAGCAACAAAGAGGAAAGTCGAAAGCGGGTATTGGAGCAATGGCGCCGTAAAAAAAACATCCCTAGAAGTAGTGGTCTCTCATTTTATCGTAAAAACAAATTGGGCCATTCGTATGTAAATTTGGAATTCGTTTCCTTCTTCTTTCATGTAAGCTCCAAATTTCTCCATGCCGGGCCGTATTACGTATTAAATAAAGACATAACCCTGAGTCATCAAATTCAGCGTTTTGGTTTAGAATTTACCTATTGTACCTGGTCAGTGCGACGCGA
>JAJIZL010091554.1:0-44715 GCA_023969395.1 Amblyomma maculatum
GCATGCATTCAAGCAATATTTTGACAGCGAATAGATTTGTACGTTGCTTATAAAATAAAATAACGTATTTATTTTTTAGTGTACCATATAGTCTGCTCAGGTGCAGCATTGAATTAAAGAGATGGGTGATCACTAACAGCACTGCATAAAATAACGCAAAAGTAGAAATCATTAAGAAGCGCTAGTCAAGAACGACTTGTAAGGAAAAATGTCACGCAGTAAAAATGAGAGAGTGCAGTGGTGTCCGAGCAGAAAAAAAAACAGAAGGTGACTCAAGCAATGCAGCAAAAGCAAATTGCATTTCGCGACAATGTTTTCAAAATATCTGATTAAATCTGAGGGCAATTTTATAAATAACACTATACTTACCTGAAGTGACACATGACAGTAAAATTTAAATGAAAGCCATCGTCTTTAACGAAATACGTCTGCTGCTGAAATAAAGATGTAATTGCGATGATATTGATGAAAAAATAGAGAAAAGTGGCAAGGGGTCGGACTATGCAAGTATTTTTGAAATAAGAAAAAATTGCAACATACTCGGAAATTTTCCTTTTGAACTACATTAATTTGTTTATTATTGCTAATAGTCGCGTAGTGATACAATATGTAGATTAGAAACGAGCGGCTTCTTCTGTACTGATTATACTTGGATTATTCTATTTTCTTGATGGACACCGTGATCTGAGCTAAAGATTGTTGCAAGCTGACTATACTGAAGAACAATTTATAGCAGGATCCGATAAGAGTTAAACAGTGGAGGCCATAGAATCTAATGAAGATTTGCTCAAATTTCGTCGGAAGTGTTCATGATTCTTTGCAGCAAGCAGCGACTGTGTTGAAATACCAGGTCCTTTTAGGAAATATATGGATGCCTAAATAACAGTAATATAAAGAACACGTTACAAAACAGTCACTAAATGGCGATATAGATTCGAATTTCTTGGCGGATAAATATTCCAACCAGGCTTTCTTGAATATAATGGTCAGTCTCTTCTTCTGGCACCCGCTAAGGGTTTTCTATGGTCAATATGAACCATAGTCAAAAAGGCACCATCCCAATCTGAATATTTCACTTTACATTGCTCAGACCGATATATAAAACAGTTTATTTCCCACGTGCATTGCACACTGCAATTGATCGATCGATCCAGAGTACCAACTCTACCTGGGAAATAAATGCCTGCAGAGCGTAGGTCATCATAGCACTTTATTTCTGCGCTTTATATTCGTGACATACTCAATTTGTATGTGAGTTCTAATGGTGTAAACTTTAGTATTTATGCCTGACTGCCTTATCGTTTTCTTGCATTTACATTATTTTTTATGTTCACTCTTACGACATTCACTGCCTGTGCTGTAGTATAGTGAAATAAATTAGATAAAGACAGCTGGCCTCGTTGGTAATTATGCGATAAAGAAAAATCCCCTGCGAAGTACCTCTGGCTAATAACAATATCGCTGCTCAGTTATTACTACTAATATTACTACTATTCCAAGATGCCGCTACGTAAGGACGCATGTGCCCTGTGCTCTCGCCCTTTCTTTCGCGTCCGTGTGCTGTGCAATGTCAGTGTACGTTAAAGAACCACAGGTGGTCCAAATTTCTGGAGTTCTCCACTACGGCGTCTCTCGTAGCCTGAGTCGCTTTTGGACGTTAAACCCCACAAGCCAAACGAAACCTTCTTTGGCAAAGAGCCGTTTTTTCGAAGTGCCGACAGTAAACATTCAGAACACACGAAGGGCGGATGTCGAACAGACCTTTTGAAATCCGGCTCACTGCAATTCGTGTGCAATTTGTGTTCGTTTTCTTCCGAAGGTCCAAGGCTTAGCGATGGCAGTGCGCCGGCACCTGCATTTCTTTTTTCCGTCGCTCCGCTTATGCCCAACTGCAAAACTTGTGTTCCCCCTGCACACCCCTTAGCTTTCCAGCTAAGGGCTCTCCTCCTCGAAGCCGTTTAGGCAATCTCTTTTCTGAGCGATGAATTTGCTCAGCGGTGGGAAGAGAACGAGCACCTTCGTTCAAACATTCGTTTTGTCATCGAAACCTTAACTGAGGAGCAGGAATTAACACTTATTAGGCCCTAAATAATTCGGTGGTGCATGCATGCAGCACACGGTGTGGTTCCTCAGTTGCGGGATCCAAATGTTCCCAGCAGCTCCTGGCCACCGTCCGTCAGTGCGAGCTGAATTTATAGAACAGAGCTGGATAACAAGGTATCCCATCGCTCAAGGGGTTAGGAATTGGGGGTAGTGGCGGGAAGGGAAGAAGGGGGGTCTTAAGTTTTGGGCGTTCTGCCAACACGTGCGGCAGGGTGCCCTTTTCTTTTTTGCCGGAAGGACAGAGCCGAACTTATTGCCTATCTGGCAGCGTTTGCTGCCTACATCAGGAGCTGGTGCTGCGCGCTGCTTCATCTCTGTGTGAGCGTCCTCTCATGGTGTCCGTTTCAGTGGGTATCCTACCCGTGATTAGCAACCCACTGCGAACTCGTCTGCTGCTCTTCATGTAGGGATACCTCCCGAGGTTGTTGCCTGTCCGCATTTTTACTCTACCCCTCCCCATGCAGTTACCCTAACTGTGCGACAAAGAAGCATCCAAGCCCAGCCATCACTGGCACATCAACCTCATCTGTCCTGTATGTTGCCAAAAAGCGTCCGAAGACTATTTTCGTCTCTTACCTTAGTCGCGAAACAACATCAGCTGAAGTGAAAAATCATCTAAAGTCCGTGAATGTTACCCCCCTTTCCTGCCGGAAGTTGAAAACTATTTGATTCCTACTTGTCCTTCAAGCTTCCATTTGATGAAGAGCCGTACAGTTAGAAGAGCGTGTTGTCGGGCTAGTTGGTTCTGCATAGTATATAAGAGAAATGCTCAACAACTTCGACAGGACACAGTAAGAAACACATACAGCAGTTCACGAGCGCAACTACCAACTGTTTAATGGGGTGAAGCAACAACAGCATAAATACAGAAAATCAGAGCATGCGTAAAGGTAGAGCAGGCACACACATCACAAACACCGCAATTTTACACAAACGAATCAAGATGTGAAACTTCAGCATCATAGATCTGCAACGAAGCATCACTTACACAGCGACCAGATAGTTTCTTGACATGGAAGGCCTCTAAGACAAGCCGGACATTCACATTGGTACTCCTGCCTAGAATCTTTGTCATCTCAAATCTTGCCCTACACGTGCTAATGCAGGAAGAAATGTGCCTTACAAGGTTTGAATTTTGAGTGCCTCAAATCATTCTGGTTCGTTGTGGCGATACGTTCACAAAGGTTACAATAAATCGGATATGCGTATTACCTCTCAGGGGTCAGACATTCCGAACGTTGCAGACAGTTTTGCGCAGCACTTTTCAACGTGCAGAAATTTCAACATTGCGAGTGCATAAGCATCCGATCAGGTGCGCAACATAATTCTATTCTTTTCCGAAAGAAGTTGATAACTGCCAGCCTTAAGCGTCTGAGACGATCTTGGTTTTTTAGACAGAAGGGCATACCGGCAACCATAAAAAAGCCTCCAATAGTATATTAGTATATGCAGTATTAACCGCTGTATATATTAGCTCTGAAAAATTCTGCATTTTCTCACGTCTAGAAATTGGCACGTGTGTTTCCTGTCTTTAAAACTTGAAACAAATCTCATATTTTCTATTATCATCCAACTTTTTTTTTCTCTGAATAAACCTCTAAGCTTTTTGAATTAGCCCTAAATATGTAGTATCCTTCAATCTGAAACGTCGTCATGCTCAACCAACATGGCTGCATATCGGGTTGCTCTTCTTCAACTAGCCAAGTCACGGTAAACGGGTGATGACAGGGTGATTCGATGTATTGCCGTTTTATACTTTTGTGAATAATATACAGGTCTGCGATTCTACTCGCAAAGATTTATTGCCTAGCGCGCGGAGCATATTACAAACAAAAACGCGATAGACATAGGAATTTGGAAGCTCTTCCCATCGAGAGCGACCGCCATTTGGAAATGCTCGTGTAACACCAAACGGTGGAGGGCCGTCTGCAATGCAGGCTGCAATAACCTTTTTTTTCTTGTGACGATTGACACAGTTGACGTCCCTCATGCTGCACGAAAGCAACATAAAGAAAGGAATGTTTCCTTCAGCCTAAAACATGCTCACAGTCAGTGACTGCACGGTTGCTTAGCTTATCGACACACTCAATCTTCGCATTACACCGTCGGCGACGCAAGGAGAGCCAACGGTCGCCTATCACCGTAGTGTGAGCTTTTCGGCTCCTCAACGCCGACGGAACTGACTCGCGAAGAGTAGGCCTAGCTCGACTAGGTGCGTTTGGGTCTAGAGTATCGGCGAATACGGAGCGCGTATTCACAAGCTTTAGGGGTCGCATGTGGTCATCGAGTGTATTTCTGGTTGTAGTGACCCCACATCGACTGCAGCTTACATCACAAAGCGAAAGCACATTGAGCGGAGAGAGTCGATATATGTGAACCTGTCTAGCGAGAACAGCCGGCAGCTGTCTGCGCGGCATGTGTGTATTACCCAGCGAAGGCAGGAGACGTAGCATCCACAGCGCTTCTTGCAGCGTGGTTGCAGTTTGTGAACAAACAAAGGCACTACTAATGCGAAAAGAAGTCAATAGTTTTGGTATTGCTAGCTAGGCTTGCATTTTATGCCATGCGAACAAACCGCATACATCCAGTCATTGCAAATTAAGGTATGTAAACAAACACACTTGCTCGCAGTCGTAAGTAGCGAATCGGCGCATTCCTGTGGGAGTTCAGGGTTCACAACTAAATACTAAAGGGTGTAACACACTTGCTCGCAGTCGTAAGTAGCGAATCGGCGCATTCCTGTGGGAGTTCAGGGTTCACAACTAAATACTAAAGGGTGTATGCTTACGTTGAAACCATCACGGGTCATTTGCTGGAGAAGCACTAGAAAAACAGAAGATGAGGCTCGTGAGTCCGTCGTAATCGCGCGCGCGGCTGCGGTGGAGGCGAGACAGAGATGGTGGCATTGGCAGGCTCTTGTTCGGTGCAGGCATGTAGTGAAGAGCAATCGAATTGCGTTGGGATTTGCGATTATGTGACAGAAGCGGTGGCGGCACATTCTTTTCTGTGCTGGCAGTGTCCAGACTGAACAGTTTCGCAGAAATTTTGTTTTATCAGCCGAAAATAATTAAGTCTCACTAACATGAGCATATAACAGCAAGTCACGAGGTAGCGATTCGTTCAAAACTTTTGGCTGCTCTTCTAATGTGACAAGGTATGCTCTTGCATCGAGCTATCCCCGAAAGCACATGCGACATACATTGGCAATTGATTGGTGACGTCTGGTCCACCAGTGGCCCGGCGTTGCCAATGCTCTACTAAAAATGATACAGCCATGCGATAACATAGACCACTCTTGGACCAGTGATTTACATGTTCTCCCCTTGATTGGCATTCATGGGTTATAAACGGGCAATAATTACCTTGCGTATAGAATTGCTTGCCAACATTGTATGCACAATGATATATCATGGGCAATATTACCCACCTATCGGTAATCTCTTTCCCATCATTCGCGAATCATGGTATACATTGGTGAATATTTTCCTGCCAGGCTTGTCGACATTGAATATATATTGCCATTCAAATTTCAATATCATCCCGCCAGCAGGAAAATATTCACCAATGTATGCCATAATTTACGAATCATGGCATACATTGGTGAATATTTTCCTGCCAGTATATATGGCTTGTCGACATTGAATATATATTGCCATCCAAATTTCAATATCATCCCGCCAGTGTTAGTGTCTTGCCAACATTGTATGCATGTTCAGTTCTAGTGGCCGATACTGCCCGAGTGGTGGCCACTATCCTACATTGAACATATCATGGCATGCATTGCTAAATATTGTCCAGACAGTATTGGCGGCTTGTTAACATCGAATATATTGTCACATTAGGCGGTGCATACGCATAAGGAAAGAAGAAGACTCTCGTGAGTTTGAGAGAAGACGACTTTCAACAGCTTCGGCTGGTGCCTACAAAGAACATCTGTTTGAAAGCCTTGTCTTCGGTGTCCGCCCTCTGCTACAAACTGAACTACATCGTAACACCTTGGTGGAGGTACTTTCGATTCCCCTTACCACAGCTCCTCGTACTTTCACGCCAGAAACCTGGATTTGCACAGTGGACGTCATCTCCCTAAGCTCATCCACCGACTACCACAGTAAGCATGGCATCCCAGAACACATCACCCGCTACGGAAACTCCAGCTGCCTCCATGGTTTTAACCAAAATCCGACATCCGCCTATCTTTAACTGCGAAGACAACAAGGACGTTGAAGATTGGCTCGACGAATATGAAAGGTGCAGCAAGAATAACCGCTGGGATGCTAGCATAATGCTTGCAAACATCATCTTCTATCTGGCTGGAACGGCGAAGACCTGGTTTACCAATCACGAACAGGAGATGCCTACGTGGGACATCTGCAAACAAAAACTGCGGGACTTATTCGGCAAACCAATTGGGCGAGCTCTGGCAGCCAAAAAAGACCTGGCTACTCGGGCTCAATCGTCAACCGAGTCATACCTGGCCTACATACAGGACGTTCTCGCATTGTGTCGAAAGGTGAATACCTCCATGACCGAATATGATAAAGTGGGCCATATACTTGCAGGTATCGCTGATGACGCATTCAATATACTTCTCTGCAAAGACTGCTCTACGGTGGGCTCAGTCCTGCAAGTCTGTCGCCGTTTCGAACAGGCGAAGCAGCGCCGCATCGTCCATCGGTTTCAGCGCCTTCCCAACACGGCGACTACATACTTATGTGACGACTTGCCCACGTTACAGCAGCCTTCAAGTCAGAACAACCTCACTACCATCGTCCGCAGAGAAATCGAGGCCTTCACTCCTGTTACACATACGTCACCTCCTACACAGGCAACAATAGCTATGATACAGGCTGTTGTCCGGCAAGAATTCGCTAATGTGGGCCTCGTTTCAAATCCTGCCCCACCACCCCCTGCACCACAGCCTATCCCAGTGGTTTTTGCTGCTGCCACAACCCCGCCCTACACACCGCACTACCCTACCCGCAATCCTACGGAGCGGCGCACATCTGACGATAGGCCTATTTGCTTCGTCTGCTGTCGAGTTGGCCATACGTCCCGCTATTGCCGCAGCCGTCCGGCTCCCCCCTCTCAACCCTATTACAGCCCTGCCCGCAATAACTAATGTACCACGACGCGCTTCTGTCACCCCAGCACATCTTCGTACTGAGAACACAGAGCAAGACGGTTGTCCTAGCCGTTCTCCATCGCCTCAAGCCCACCATTCCCGATCACTCCCGAGCTTGTCCCCAATGTACCAAGGCACCTACTCGGGAAACTAGGCAACGCAGCGCCCGAACGTGACGCTGCGTTACCAACCCGGACAGCCAACTGTGTTTGGACCATTGCACCATGCCGCAACCTGATCAATGTCCTCGTAGATCGAGTCTTTGTGGCCGCTCTCATTGACACTGGAGCCCATATTTCAGTTCTTAGTTCGTCGTTCCGCCAGCGCCTCAAAAAAGTTCTTACGCTCGCTAACACCTCTACAGTTCGTGTTGCTGATGGAAACACTGCTGCCATCATCGGAATGTGCACTGCACGCGTTAGCATCGCCGGCCACCACGTCCCTGTGCTCTTCGCCGTCCTTACTACTTGTCCTCAAGACGAGATTTTAGGCCTAGACTTTTTAACAGCCCATTCCGCTCCCATTGACTGTTCCTCCGGACTTCTGCGCCTAGCCCTGCCCTATTGTGTTCACGACCCCAATGCTGACCAATCCCACCCTCGCCTCCACTCCAGTACATTTACTCGCCTACCTCCCGAGGCGGCAGTATACGTGCCCATATCACCTTTTCCCTCCCTTCCTGACGGCGACTACGTTGTCAACCCCATCACCGACGTCACTCTACAGCGCTACATCGTCCTACCTCATAACGTTGTACACGTCGAGAATAACCTCACCTACATTCCCGTACTCAACTTCAGCATGTCTTCACAAGTTCTCACGGAGGGCATTTTCCTTGCCGAGCAGTCCCCTTTGCCAGATTTACTATTTCTGCAGTGCTGTCCGACCGTCACGCCGACGTACCTGCACCACCTGTCCCATCACATAGTCCGGAGGACCGCATCTCAGCCATGGTTGCCTCTGACCTGCGTCTCGAATATGCCAGCGCCCTTGCCAGCCTTTTGCGGTCATTCAGCGACATTTTTTATTTCGGTCACTGATCCCTGGGCCAAACGTCCGTCGTCACACATCGTATTGATACTGGAGATGCCCGACCTATTCATCGACGGCCTTACAGAGTTGCTCTTTCCGAACGCACGGTCATTCAGGAAGAAGTAGAGAAAATGCTGGCAAGCAACATTATTGAGCCGTCGAGCAGTCCCTGGGCGTCGCCGGTAGTACTCGTCAAAAGGAAGGACAACAGCTGGAGGCTTTGCGTTGATTATCGACACCTAAACAAGATAACAAAGAAAGACGTGTACCCTCTTCCAAAGATCGATGACACTCTCGTCTGCCTGCATGGTGCTAACTACTTCTCCTCCATCGATCTCCGTTCAGGATATTGGCAGATCTCTGTTGACGAAAGAGGTCGTGAAAAGACGGCTTTTGTCACCCCGGATGGCCTCTACCAATTCAAGGTGATGCCGTTCGGCTTATGTAATGCGCCTGCGACATTCGAGCGTATGATGGACTCCCTATTACGCGGCTCAAATGGACCACATGTCTGTGCTACCTCGATGACGTCATCGTATTTTAATCAACCTTTGAAGGCCACCTCCATCATGTTTCGGCTATTCTTGGCGTCTTCCGACGAGCTGGCCTTCAGTTGAACTCCAAGAAGTGTACCTTTGGTCGCCGGGAACTCAAGGTCCTAGGACATTTAGTCAACACTCATGGCATCCAGCAGGACCCCGACAAAATTCGCGCTGTAAGGGATTTCCCTAAACTGAAATCTAGCAGCGACGTGCGTAGCTTCCTCGGACTTTGCTCATATTTCCGGCGATTTGTGCCAAACTTCGCAGAAATAGCCCGTCCGCTCACGCAGCTTCTGAAAAAAGAGGTCTCCTTTACCTGGGGCCACGAACAATCGGCCGCCTTCGTCGCTCTTATTGCCCACCTCACCGGTCCGCCAGTGTTGGCTCATTGCAATTCTTCAGCGCCCACAGAAGTGCGCACTGATGCAAGTGGTCATGGAATTGGTGCCGTTCTCGCACAATGTCAGCTCGGGTTACCTCGCGTCATCGCCTATACCAGCCGACTCCTCTCTGCGGCCGAACAAAATTATTCCATCACTGAACGTGAGTGCTTAGCCCTAGTTTGGGTCATTACAAAGTTCCCCCCTACTTGTATGGGCGGCCATTCACAGTAGTCACTGACCACCACGCACTGCTTTGGCTTTCTACACTCAAAGACCCTGCTGGCCGCCTTGGACGTTGGGCCTTGCGCCTTCAGGAGTACAATTTTTAAGTAGTTTATAAGTCTGGCCAGTTGCATCGAGACGCCGATTGCCTCTCCCGTCATCCAGTCGACCCGCCAAGCCAACCTGAATGTGACAATGACACTTGCGTGCTCTCTGTATTTCTGATTTCTGCAACATTCGCCATGAGCAACGCCAGGACCCTCAGCTTCGCGAAATTATCAATCGCCTCATCGCCGATCGCCATGACCATTCCCTTTGTTTGTTTGTGCTCCACGACGGCACCTTATACCGGCACAATATGCGACCTGATGGCCCCGACCTTCTACTAGTAGTCCCTCAGCACCTACGCTCAGCCGTCCTTCAACAGCTTCACGACGTTCCTACAGCGGGTCATCTAGGCGTCTCTCGCACATACGACAGTGTGCGTCGTCGGTTCTTTTTGCCAGGCCTATATCGCGCAGTCCGCCGCTACGTAGCTGCTTGTGACCGCTGTCAACGCCGGAAAAAGCCATCAGTTTTACCAGCTGGACTTCTGCAGCCAATCGACATCCCCATAGACCCATTTTCTCGAGTGGGTCTGGATCTTCCAGGGCCTTTTCCACTGTCCGCATCGGAGAACAAATGGATCGCCGTGGCCACTGATTACACCACACGCTACGCGGTCACACGAGCAATACCAGCCAGTTGTGCAACTGATGTCGCTGCTTTCCTCCTCAACGACGTTATACTCGTCCATGGAGCTCCCCGCCAACTGCTCACCGACGGTGGCCGTTGCTTTCTGGCTCGTATAGTCGACGAGATTCTACGGCTTTGCAACGTTCGTCATTCTTTAACGACTGCCTACCATCCACAGACGAACGGGCTACCGAACACCTTAACCGGACACTGACTGACATGTTGTCTATGTACGTTTCTGATGACCACCGTGACTGGGACATAACGCTGCCATTTGTGACATTCGCTTACAATTCGTCGCGTCACGACACTACCTGCTACTCCCCCTTCTATCTTCTGTACGACCGTGAACCTCTGCTTCCTTTTGACAGCCTGCTACCGTCTGTCACCACTGCCAACTCATATGCTCGTGACGCCATAGCCCGAGCTGATGCTGCCCGCGTTGTTGCTCGCAACAGACTCGCAGCCTCTCAGCACTCCCAGAAACGTCGCTATAATTCCTGTTATCGCAACACCGGGTATTCTTGCGGCTCTCTCGCGCTGCTTTGGACTCCAGCTCGCTGCGTTGGCCTTTCGGAGAAACTTTTGCCCCGGTATACAGGACCCTACCGTATTTTACGACAAGTGACACCAGTGACATACGAAATTGCGCCCTTGCATCCCGTCCGCCATGCCTCTACACCACGCACCGAGACGGTCCATGTTGCACGCCTAAAACCGTACTACATGGATTCTGGTTTGGACGCTAGTACGCACCTGGACGGTGCTTTTCAGCCGGCGGGGTAGTGTCACATTAGGCGGTGTATACGCATAAGGAAAGAAGAAGAAGACTCTCGTGAGTTTGAGAGAAGACGACGTTCAACAGCTTGGCTGGTGCCTACAGAGAACATCTGTTTGAAAGCCTTGTCTTCGGTGTCCGCCCTCTGCTACAAGCTGAACTACCCCGTAACAATATCTCGTCATACATTGGTCAATATCCCCCTGCCAATCGTGACGGCTTCCCAACATTGTGTATATCTGCATATAAAATATTCAATGTTGGCATACAATGGTAAATGTTGTCCTGTCAGTATAGCTTGCTTGTTGACATTTAATATATTTGGAATATATTGGTGTATGCTATCCCTTCCTAGTGGCTTCCCAACGATGTATACTCGTTGGTTTCAGTGGGCAATATTGCCCAATGAGCTGTGGCGAGAGGCCAGCATTGCACCTATCATGGCATACATTGGTGAATATTTCAATACTAGTATTGATTGCTTGTCTGCATCGAATGTACCTTGGCATACATTGGTCAATATCCTCCCACCAGTCGTGTTGGCTTCCCAGCATATCTCCAATTACAGTGGTCGATGTTGCCTGACGAAGCGTTATGGCTTGCCAAAAAACCATACATCGTTACAAAGGTTAATCAATATCCTCTTGCCATCATTGATGGCCAGTCAACTCGAAATATTTAGTGCCATACGATGGTCAATATTGTACTACTAGTTGAGATGGTTTCCAAATATTGTATCCTTCATTGGTTTTAGTGGTCGATATTTTATGGGAAGCTGCGACGGCTTGCCAACCTTGCATGCATCATTGTATGTATTGATTGATATGATCCTGTTAGTATAGCTGGCTTATATACATTGAATATACTTTGGCACACAGTGGTCGATGTGGCCCCGCTAGTTTTGGGGACTTTACAACACTGAATGTGACTGGATTATAGAGATCGATATGGTCCACTGAGTTTTGACGGCTGGAAAGACAATGCACATAACATGACATGTGTTGGCCAGAATTGGCTTGCAGAAATTAACGATCACTTCTCAACCTGTATATCCTGATATATTTTTGTCGTCCCGAACAATTCTGTAGTGTCCTTCGCGATGGCTTTCGATTATGTTTTCTACATCGTGAACAATATAGTAACAGTAGTAGAGAACATTTATTCAAGGAAAATGGCTTAGGCGGTAAAGGCATGGTTGGTATATGATCCTCCCCCATTGTTCCGGTGGCTTAACCCCTGCCGGCGTATAGGCTGCATTTTCTTGACAAACCCATGCCGTGAAATAAAGACAGAGAGTTTTTAGCCAAAACATTTAGAAAGCCCCCAAAATGAATGACTGGGTGGCACTACTCCTGCCAGCAGGGGATGCTTTGTACAATGTTGCCATCGAGTCGGGCGCGTGGTTATGCCGTCTATGAAGCGTTTAGAAATGCCCGACTGTTGCGCTGTTCTCAACTGTGAAGATGTTTAGTACAGAGGTGGAACGCACAGCAGTTACAGGCCGTACCATGCCTTCTATGCGTCTCCAGCGTGATGCGTGAGGCCGCTCATAGTTCAAAATTTTAAGAATACCTCGTCGCCTTGCTCAATAAAATCGCAACAAAACAAACGCATAATTTTTTTAAGCTGACAACAGTCGCTGCCTATTCATATAAAAACAATACGCCGCAGTATACAAGCATATACACTTCTGCAGTCTGCAACAGACTAGTAAGAAATAGCACCTTCAAAACCATATATACTATAAGTCCGGCTTAATTTCATGCGATGAGGTTTTACATCCACATCCTGAAAACGTTTGTCCATAAATGGAAATAGACACATATATCCTTTATTTATGCACCGTTTCATTTGCGTGGTGAAAGAAAAAATCAAATTCTGGAAAACAGAGGTACAAGAGATTGTCTTAGTGAGGGCAAATGCTACACCGTTTTGTTATGTACGCTAGCTGACTCTTCAACGAGGCGCCAGCACCGACTGCATTGCGCCGTAGGTGGTCCTGCAAGCACAGAAGACGGGCTAGCTGCAGCACATTTTGTGTAGTAATTTATATAGCCATAAACTTGCACTTGATTGCGATACATTAGTGCAATTTCCGTGTTCGGGAGTGAACCCAGGTCGACTGCATCGAGATTCAGCACGCTGCACCGCTCATTCATTCAAGCATGCTTGAAGAGCTAAGAGGATGTGTTTTGTATGCTTTGGTCTTTGTTATGTGTTTTGATTATACCGTACAACAAAACAGAAAACGAGAAAAAGGTGTAAAAGGAGCTATCGCGATTCGTTGTTAAGGTGAAGGTTGATCGACCTTCAAAACTGTTTTCAACATACGCGCTGTTTTGTTTCGGCGATTGTAAATGTTGGAACTTTTCAGTGACATTGCGCACCAAGCGTCGGCTCCGTCGCCGCTGTGTCGTGAAATGGACTGATGTCAATCGCTCGCATTTCAATCCGTTCATTTGGAGCTGGAGTTATGAGGTCTAGGCAGGGTAGTCACAATAAACCAGGCGCAGGTTCTCCTCGGCCAGATCGAGTTGTTTCGGCGAGTGTTTTCTCAACGCATTCAGTATGTATCTCTTCCCCCTCTTGCGTGCTTCTTAGATGCTCGTGTTTTAAATTTTCTTCGTATCTTTAAACCACTGTACTTGCGACTGAAGCACCTTATTGTTGTTACAGGTCCAGTATGGTGTCATTGCATCAAAAAATACAGCGGTGGAATCATCATGTTGTCAGCGTTCGTTGAGATCTGTCAGCTGCTGGCTCTTTTTTAAATTAGCGGCTGCTTTCCAGAAGGTTCCCGTTAAAGCCTATTCTAGGCACCCATCCACTTTTATTACATCCATGGCTTGCTATACCATCACTGAATTATCGCCGCGAACAATTTAAGAGCGCAGAAATGGCCGGTAGGCACCTTCAATCACATTCATATCGAAAATAATGGCAATAAGAGCCACAAGGTATCAGCTGGTGTGGCTTAATTCTGCTGATTAGAAAATGCAGAATTATTACCGTATCTTTCAACTTATTTCTGTTTCACATGTGATTGTAGCTTAAATATTTTGAATTAGTGAGACAAACTTTACCAGATGGTTGCTGCTTATTCAGTCTTTTTGGGGGAATAATCTGCATATTCCTCTTCGCCCTGGTTTGTCCAAGCATATACGGTGTAAGATGGGGGTTTATTGAGCAGATCATTAGGACTCGATCAGCAGGACAGGGCGGACCAGCGGCGAACACAGCGGCAGCGAACACAGACAGGTGCGACCCGCGCACCGATCACGATGCTACTGCCTGGAATGTTCCTCGTGCACTTCTTCCTCTTCAGAATTACCCGCCGGAGAAAGAGGAGGCACCTTGGCGACTTATGGCGTGATCAAGACGGAAGGGTCGTACTAGGGTTTGAGGCGCTGGATGTGAACATCTCGCGTCCGCGCTGGTGTAGATCATGAGATGGCGTAAGCAGTTCCATCGCATAATTAACCGCAGAGGTGCACACCAGAACTCGGTATGGGCCATGATATTTAGCAAGAAATTTTGAAGACAGTTCAGGAGCATTGGAAGGTATCCACAGCCACACAAGAGCGCCAGACGAGAAGTCCGGTGTCGAGTGCTAGTTATCATGGTTGAATTTATGGCGGTACTGGGTGTTAGCCTTGAATGCGCGGACAATTTGTCGACATTCCGCATGCTCGGCTGCTTCTGACGCAGGAGTATACTCTGATATGTCTGGCTGATACGGGAGTATGGAGTCAATTGTAGCAGAGTGGTGACGGCCGTAGAGAAGAAAAAAAGGAGAGAAGCCAGTAGTAGACTGCGTTGCGGTATTGTAAGCGTAAGGGACATACGGAAGGACAAGGTCCCAATTAGAGTGGTTGGAGGAGACGTACATCGAGAGCATGTCGCCAAGGATACGATTGAAACGCTCAGTGAAGCCATTATAGTCTGGGGATGATAGGCGGAGGTAGTTCTATGAATAATGTTGCACTTGGTGAGCAAGGCTTTCACAACATCACTCAGGAAAACGCGTCCTCTGTCGCTGAACAGCTCTCGAGATGCGCCGTTGCGAAGAACAAATCGCTGCAAAATGAAGGAAGCTACTTCTGACGCTGTGGCAGATGGAAGTGCGGCGGTTTCTGCATATCTCGTCAGATGATCAACGGCTACAATAACCTAACAGTTGCCGGCTGCAGTGTAGGGAAGCGGACCATACAAATCAAGGCCGACGCGGTCGAAAGGGTGTGGTGGGTTGGGTAACGGCAGCAACTCTCCAGTAGAGCGTTGAGGAGATGGCTTGCGACGTTGACAGGTGAAGCATGAGCGAACGTACTTGAGTACGAAGGTATACATGCCCAGCCAGTAGTAACGCAGCCAGAGACGAGTGTGTGTTTTGAAGACGCCCGCCTGACCGGATTATGGGTCAGCGTGGAAATAGTCACAAATTTTCGAACGTAGCTGCCGGTGAATAACTAGCAACACCTTGCGTCCATCTGCGCAGTATATGCGGCGGTAGAGGAGGTTATCACGAATGGCGAAGTTGGTAGCATGGCGGTGGTTGTGGTGAACACGTTTAATAAAAATAGAGAGTTACATGAAGGTGGCGGCGGAGAGCACGCGATGGAGAAGCAGCTGTAGGATTGGAGATAAAATCGGAAAGGCGTCGGAAGAGGAAAGGCTCGCGACCTCAGCTGTAAAGGGGAAGCGGGAAAGTACATGAGCGTCGTAATGCTTGTGGAAGGAGCGGTAAACAACGCGGACATCATATTTCTGAAGGCGAAGAGCCAATCTTGCCAGTCTGCCGGACGGGGCTTTCAGTGAAGAAAGCCAGCAAAGCGCATGGTGGACCGTCGCTACGTCAAATGGGCGGCCGTAGAGGTAAGGGCCGAATTTAGTAAGAGCCCAAATCATCGCTAAGCACTCTTTTTCAGTGACAGAGTAATTGGATTCAGCCTTCCTGAGTGTACGGCTAGCATAGGCGACCACGTATTCAGCATAACCTGCTTTGCGCTGAGCGAGCACAGCGACGGAGACCAATACCACTGGCGTGCGTGTGGACCTCAGTATTTTGCTGCACCGTTGGACAATCTTTTCCATGTAGTTCGGCAGTGACTTTTCGTCTTTTGCGACCTGAAATTTGGCGTCGCTGCTTAACGCGATATTCATCTCACTCATGAGGCGTCTCCGACGTTCGCTCTGTGTTCCTTTTTTCATTTGCACTTATCGGGCAGGCTCACGCCATGCGACGATTTCTGCAGCCATCTTTGCATCTTAACACATCTTCCACTGATGCTGTTCACAGTACGTGTGCTCGTTGTCAGCCTTTCTGGGTTCTTCTCGTCCATATAGAGAGCGCAGGCGCCGCGATCTGTATCTTCAGCTGTGTAGAAGGCAGAAGGTCTTGTTACGAGCATGATGATTGCGCGTGATGATCATGATGAATGCGATGATGAGCATAGCGAAGCGGAACCTTACGCTCGGCCGCCGCCAGGAGGCCGACGCTGCTCGGCGTAACGAGTTGTCAAGGTAACTATGCATGCACAGTTGTGACTCCCGCTGGGTGCCGCTCAATGCGCTTCTCGTCAACTAGTGCAGATTTCGAAACAAAAATCCCAACTTCTAGCAGCGACTTTTTACGTATTGCCCGCTCTACATTTCCATGGCAGCTTTCGACCACCACGGATTTAGTGGATGTAGGCCTATAACACACTTACTTCTGTACCTTTGAACAATATTAGTTACCACATATGCTGCTGGCCAGTAGTAATATGCAGCGTTGAAATTTAATCTTCATCTTTATCGATGGAATCTGACAATAAGTGCTCGTCTGTAAACAATCACACAATACTGCTGTTTCTAGTCAAGCTTAACTGCTGAGTCTGCGCCACCTGGTACTCCTGAACGCCCTGGGACCTATACAGCCCATTATTGGAGGCTAGTTCTTCGGAGAGGCTCTCTTGGGGCTCACTCTGGTTAACTTCCTAGTGGTAAATGTTAAGAGTGATAATGCCTCAGCACGTGGGCGAACGTAAGCACCCTCAAATGCAAGGGTGATACCTACTTCGACATTCGAAACTTCTTTCATTATGGCATCTTGCACACTTACCAATAAAGAACAAACCAAATGATGTACACTAACATTCTGCGAATTCTAAATGCAAGATTGGAAGTTATTATGCCGGGAAATTTCCTATGAGCGGCGCAGCATTTGTGACCCCGAGAATATTTTAGACAACATTGGTTTCCGTAATGTTCACGCACATTACATAAAATCCAAACACATGCGGAACTCGGCTCCACTACCTCACTATCAAAGTGTTTGACCTAATCAGCTAGTTCAGTTGTCGGTTGAATATATTTGCGATGAATTATTTCAAGTACATATCTACTCACAATGTAAGTACTTTTTGCTAATAAAGCAAGGCTTCAATTTTCCTGCAATCACAATACCGACAGTGGGTAAAAACTGCAGTAGTTCTTAGCCAGACTACTTTTGCCGATGGCGTCACGTGCTGGTAGGCATTTTAATGTTTCTGTAAAAGAATGGTGCAATAAAAATTCTTCAAGCAATTTTACGTCAGCTGCATATCAGCCGTAATTATGACCGCCTGATTGCAGTGGATGGACGGAAATCAAGATGTGGTATAGCGATGGCTACTTTACGTCAGCCAGAGTCGCATATAATGGCGCGGTTGACGCACCGACATCCGGAGTAAGCACCTCGGCTAAGACAGTAAAAAGTACCATTACTGTAAAGGAGGGACAATTCTTTTCATTGGCACTCAGAATGGAGGAGGACTACCTCAAGGTAAGTCTTGAATTTCCATCTTACTCGGCTATATGCTACTTTGACTTTGAAATATTTTAAAAAGATACAGCAAAACTGCAGTTAAGAAAGGGGCGGCATTATTGGCAAAATCATTTATATTTTTTATGTCTCTAAGATATCAAAAAAATTACTAATGCGAGCATTCGTTGTTAATACGTCACGATATTTCTATAGTCAATTAGTTTTGCTGTCCAGTTTTTATACAGTAGCATATCTTTTGGTCCGTTAACTTGTAATCCAAACAATAGTATAACGTAATGACCCGTTATTAAATAGATTAGACTTTTGGTTGTATTGTACAAAGCTCTCATACTCTCCTTGTGTGCAAGAAATGGTAGCATAAAAATCTAAAAATATTTTCACAATGAACAATCCAGGTTATGATTACACTTTCAGCGGTATTGGCAGATAATAGTCTATTTCGGTAGTTAAACTATGCTTGGTAAACATATTTATTTATTTATTTATTTATTTATTTATTTATTTATTTATTAGTACCTCACAGGCCCCGAAGAGCATTGGGTGAGGGGGGCAAATCGGTACAAGAATATCGTACAAGAACGCGGTACAAGTCAAATACAAGAAAGGAACACGAAATTTATACAAAACCGAGTTAAAATAACATCAGACACGAGACACGAAAAACAACGTTAAGAACAAATTAAACTTGTACATTTCGAACATCACTATGGCAATAGATGTATACATAGATGTTTTTTAAGCTCACCAGGATCAATGAAAGAGATTATGTTGTCAGGAAGATCATTCCAGAGTTTTATTGCTCTAGGTAATGCAGAGGAATTAAACGACAGGGTCTTCCCATATATCCGGTTGAAGCTGAGTTGATTGTGTAAGCGTTGTGAAGAGCGGAAAGGTGATGCCAGAGGTAACAACGAAGGACGGGTGTGAACATATTTATGGAATAAACACAGAAGTGAAATGGAGCGACGAATTTCAAGTATCTGTATGTCATTAAGGTTTTTAAGCTGGGATACACTTGCGAGGGGACTATAATTGCTAAAAATGTACCGGGCAGCTCTACTTTGAATGGACTCGAGCATATCTATGAGATATTTCTGATGGGGAGACCATATAGGTGAGATAAATTCCAGTTGTGGGCGAACAAATGTAAAATATGCAAGTTTTCGAACGGAGCTAGGTGAGTTTCGAAGGTTCCGGCGTATGAAACCCAATGTCCTCGACGCTTTGTTGCAGACTGCAGAAATATGAGAAGACCGTGAAAGATTTGGTGTGAACTGAATTCCAAGGTATTTGTACGACGTAACCCTTGATAGAGAGGTATTATTTATAAAGTATATGAAGTTAGAAACAACATGCTTGCGGCTAAAAGTCATTGATTTACATTTATTAGGGTTAAGAATCATTTGCCAGTTTTGACACCAATCAACAATAGTGTCAAGGTCATTTTGAAGGGTCAGGTGATCAGTCTCAGAAGCGATCTTACGGTAAACAACACAGTCGTCTGCGAAAAGGCGTAAACGGGATGAAATGTTAGTGGGAAGGTCGTTAATGTAGATTAGAAAAAGTAAGGGTCCAAGTACGCTTCCCTGTGGTACGCCTGAGGTTACGTCACATAGGGATGAGGAAGAGCCGTTGACAACTGTGAATTGCTGACGTAATGAGAGAAAGTTCCGAAGCCAAGATAATGTGAGGGAATCAAGGGAAAGGGTAGATAATTTTGTAAAAAGCCGGCCATGTGCAACTCTCTCAAATGCTTTTCAGAAATCTAAAAATATGCAATCTGTATGCTTGTTATCATCCATGTTGAAATGCAGGTCAGTAGTAAATTCAAGTATCTGGGTATCACATGAGTAGCCTTTCCTAAAACCATGCTGATTTGAAAAGAAGAAATCATTTCGTTCCAGATGGTTGTAAATGTGAGAAGCGATAATATGCTCAAGTAATTTGCAGCATATGCATGTTAACGAAATAGGCCGATAGTTATCAGGAGAGGTTTTGTTACCCGTTTTGAAGACAGGGATGACTTTGGCTTTTTTCCAGTCAGTGGACAGTTCTCCGGAGGATAGTGGTTGCTGAAATATATGACACAAAATCTGGCTGGAAATTGAAATGGTGTTTTTAAGTATCTTCGAGTTAATGTTGTCCACTCCGGCAGATGATGATAACTTTAGATTTTTAATTAGTGATGCGATACCCTCAGCACTAATGGTGATGGGCTCCATGAATGGGTAGTCAGACTCGAGAACAATTGGCGTACTGGAATAATCTTCCTTAGTAAACACTGATGCACAACAAACTGAGAATATACTAGTCTAATCATTATTACCATTAGCAAGCACTTAGTATGCTAGGAGAGCACTGAGGATGATAAGAAAGGGTTTTTAAAAAAACTTTTATTGGGGTAGTTACGCATTTAAATAAATTTCATGATTCGGCACCGCCAATGAGGAAAAAGTATGCACTGGATTCTTCGAATATGAAAATGATCATTGCTTTCGCAAGCTTAGAGCCCTCAAATATGCATATGTAGATCACGCCAAGGCAACCCGAACCAACTGGAAGTTTTGGAAGGTGTCTCTCGTCGACATTGTCAAGCAAATAATTCTTGGTGCAGTCCACGCAACATAGAAATTGATAAAGCCTCGTAGTGACCACACTGAGTGGGAACGAAAATCAAAAACTATTGGCTCCCATTGTGTGTGAAAAAAAAACAGATGCAGGCGCCCGAAATTGGCCAGAACGTAGACGAAAGTAGAACGTAACCGCCTTTTTTGGTTGAGTTAAATGTGTTCAATAGAGATTGCGTGCCATAAATAATAAAAAATATTCGTTAATTTACCGTACTAAAATCTGACCTGAGCAGATCTGATCTGAGGGACTCCGGGACCAAAGTTTCATTATGCCTTCATTGGTATTGTTAACAAGGAATTAGAATTTCTGCGCATACTGGCAGGACGTTAAGGACGAGGAAGAAGTTGGCTGCAGACGTGAAATGAAGGGAAAATATGTGCGGGTTCTGATCAATATAGTTGTCAGTGCAGCGTTGTCCTTGTGTTTGTGTGTGCATCTTATCCTTTGGGTTGTTACCTGCTCTGCTGCCTTCTTCCAAGAGATGCTAGACCAAGACGTCTTTGAATCCGAAGTTACAGAAAAAATATTAACAAAGAAGGTGAAACTTGTACTATGTGCGGTAAAGGCCCAGAAACAGTTGAACATCTTATACTGGAGCATGACAGTGCCCAGGTAGCACAGTTAACCGGCCCGATATTGGAAATGTGCTGGCAAAACATGGCCCAAGGGCGGCACATTGTTACCGGTATGTTTCTGATTGTGGTCATGCCATGCTATAAGCTGGTTACAATGGGCCAGGTATGCCATTGCTTGCTGACATTGGTACTATGTCTGGAAACCAGTGATAAACATTGTCCTGCTATACGTGTGGCTCACCAATATTTCGCATATGCTGGTGTGAGCTTGGCAACATCATCCATCAGATTGATCGGTCTTCCAGCATTTCATATACGCTCGTGTGCGTTGGCAGATCTTGGTCGCTCGTTTAGACTGAAATGCCAACACATTCGTGTACGTTTGCAAATATTGTTCGCTCATTTAGGTATTACTGCCAACATCTGATAAACGTTTATGTATGCTGGCAAATATTGTTCACTCATTACGATCACGCTGCCAACATGAGGTACTGCATTTTTCCAAATATTGTTCAACATTACCTGGTTATTTAGCCGTACTGCTAGCGAGCGTAGGTCAACATTTTCCCCCACTGTCAACATCTCACGTATTTTGGCATGCACTTCTTGACAACATTGTTCCGTTGGGTAAAGACATGACTTTTAGGAACGAGACCTTCCTCTACAATCCTCGGTGTTTCAAATTAGTATTTACAGCTTTAGGTAAGCAATAAGCAGCACATTGAACTTGCTGGCGTGTGCAGGTCATGAAGCGAGGTGTACACAAATTTCAGAAATAATTCTTGTCTGCCTTATCTGATAGCGGTCATGAATATTCAGGCTACATTAACTGCCGGACATTGTTATATCATAAAACTAGATGCAGTCGCTTCCCTAGGCTACTCCATTCGATTACATTCTTAGTGTACGTGCGGTTTTCGAGACATACACCCTAAACTTTACCATTACAATAATGTGAATACGCACGCAAGACAGGGACAGTCCATGAAAAACATCCTTGACGTGGTTAGCTTATGATCCGAACGTCTCTTCCAGTTCGGCATAAAAAAGCGAAAGGTAGAGACCTGGCTAGTATCCCAATGGCACATGAAGTGCCGTGAAGCATCTCGCCGCAGCTGAATCCGTTTAGGCGGCCATCGTGACGTTTTGAATACTGAATACTAGAATGAATACTAGAACGGAAACTGATTACTGTTTTTATAGAGTTGAATCTTTGGTAACACACGCGCTCTAGAAACGTTCTACAAATTGGAGCTGTCTAGAAATGTAACCTAATACTTTAAGAGGCTAAATGTTTTGTGATTACATCGTATTTAAATAGGGGGCTAATAACAGCAAATAGTTTATTTTTTCTGTCTGCCTGTTCGCATAGCGTAATTGCGAAACAGCTTTGCTGTACTTGTGATTATTTATTGTTAAAAATCTGTATAAACTGTAGATGAGCCAAGCCAAACTGTTTTACTGATTGAGTTGTAGATTTTTCCATGCCGACAAACCACAGCAGTCTTCATTTGACAACGCACAGAAAAAACAACGCAATGAAGATAGTTTAAAACAGAAGAAAGGATGACAATGGGAAACCTGCATTAATAAAAAGTTTGCAGAGGCTTAGCTTGGTTAAGCCCGGTAGGTTGCGAAAACATCCTTAGCAGTAGGCGGCATCGTAGTCATGCGCACCGCCGTCTCTCACGGACGGCGCGAGTCGGTCGCCGCTTTATACAGCTGTGTAACGTCACAACACCTATGGCGCTTCTGGCGGAGAGAGCGGGAGTTAGCCCGCCGTTCATGCGCACCGTCGTCTCTCATGGACGGCGCGAATTGGTCGCCCAGCTTTGAGGCGTGACGTCATAACACCTGCGGCGCTCGTGGCGGAGAGAGCGGGAGTTAGGCCACCGTTCATGCGCACCGCCATCTCTCACGGACGGCGCGAGTTGGCCACTCAGCTTTGAGGCGTGACGTCACACAGAGGCCATGCGAAAGGCCATTTTATGTGCACCGCCGTCGCACCGCAAATGATTGAAAGTGAAAGTAGTATTGCTTTCGCAATAAAAGATTGAGACAAGCATCACTGCACACAATCGAAAATTTGTGACAACATATCAGGTAGAAAATATCGCTATCTCCGTGCTTTATGTCAAAAGAGAACACTTTGGCATGCTTAAAGCGGGAAGTTCGTATCGAACAAGCTCACACGTATTCTGATGAAATTTACCAGTGTGGCATTTCAGCTGCATCTCATAAAGAGAAGTGACGGCCCGGTTTTCTCTGGGCACATTTGGTTGTGCGCTATCCCGCTTTTGTTTTTTCTTTAGCTTGCAAGAAATGCAGATTACAAATATTGCTAGCTATATCCATATACCTGGGTTGGACACCTTATCAAAATACAGCATATGTGTTTCTATTCATAGGTATTTTATATTAATTGCTCACCGCTTTAGCCATGAGCGTAGATAACAATAAGCCCATTCACGAGAATTATGTGACAGAATTTTATTCTCGTTGCTCGTTAGCAGATAGATGTATATACAATGAAAAGACAAATTACACTACGCAGTTCCCTAGCCCATTCCTTTATATTTTGAGCCTCTCAACTTCGCTAAAGTTAAATGTGAGCGGAAAATTTTTTTCCTAATACTTCATATTTAAGCCGCACAAGTTAGCGTAAGTTATGTCTAAACGCAAATTTTTCTAACTGAATGCGTTCTACAGCCGTAACATAACGATTTTTTTATTCGCAAGCACAGTTATTAAGAAGCTTGCCAGGTTCCGGCCGCTCTGTGCTGGTCATCGCCAGCAGAAGATATGCGCCAAGACGCATGCATTTGAAAGCGACACGAAAATCTTGTCGCAAACTCTTAGAAAGACTGAGCGCAAACAATGCACTCGCCTCCAACACGCGATGGACAACTCCTTCTTTTCTGCACCCCTCCCCCCCCCCTCTTCTATGCTTCGTTTCACAAGATATCTGCAGTTTGTGAAAGAGCCCTTGCAATTGCGCTCCTAAGTGCCTCTCGAACCGGGGCACTATAATAGAGAATTGTGCTCCTACTGTCACCCCTGCCAATTTGAGGGGCGAGAGGTGCGTAGGAGCACAATTGCTTATTGTATACTGCGCTTGATCCTGACTGGACCGGGTGCTTTTGTCTTTCGCAGTGCTTCAAACATCTTTTGAGACGAAGTGTAACCTCGGATTCTATGTTAAAGCAATGAAGACACCTGAAAGCAATACTGGCTCCTCGAAATACCCACGCTTTGTCCATGTTCACGGAATGCGCTTGCCTCGTTCGATGGTTTACTGACCCTCGATGAATTCTTTGCTCCTTTCACCCTTCTCATCCTCTACGAACAATCCCTACGCTGCGCGCTCCCTCTGTGCCCCGCGGCAGCACTTGTGCACACCGCGGTCGACTGAAAAAATGTAGGGTGGAACATGGATGTGCCTTTTCAGCCCAAGACTTCTCCGAGCGCAACCAAATTTTTGCATTCCATCAGTGCGCTTATCAGCACTAGCTACCAAATGAGTGAGTATATTTCTTGGTTCTATTTTTAAAGTTGTATTTTGCACGCACATTCCTTGCCTAATGTTTTGCGAGCTGGAGAATGCAAAACAAAAATAATAATTTATCGCTGCTTAGTCTCCAAGGGTACCTAAACGTTCACCTATTACTTCAGCAGATGAAACTCTTATTTCTAATTATTTAGTTCTGCTTTTCATCAAGCCCCCTGCGTGATTGTGACAGTTTTTTGTTTTGAGATTCTTAGCCTATATATTTTTGCATGTATGCGTAGATATGCTCTTAAGCTGAAACAGCTGAAATTTTTCCAGGGAAGACGGTCATATATAATTCCTTCTACTAAATTTTCGTGTTCCACGCTCTGTACAGCGTGCTTGAGGGGCCGCATACAAAAGCAAGCGATACCTAAGCTAACATGAGCAGTTTTCCTTTTTTACGCCAGTACCGTACAGGTTATCGCTAACAATGGTCGACAGAGTTTCTTTTCGCTGAACTTACTTATGTTCGGAGTGTTTCCCAAAATTGGGGCTCCATTCGCTGTACACAATTGTATTGTTTGTTGTAAAAATGTGCATATGGTATTGGCTGATTATTATGGTATTCTGGAATAAAATGCTGTAGTGTGGCGAGAATTTTCCAGCCTCAAGGCTGTTCTGTACGACCTTCGTTTTCACGTCTGCTTTGCGAAAGAAAATTTCTCTTACTATTCTAATCAGACGCGGAGCGTACAAATACGGGGTGATGTGTTGCTGCTTCGCACTTTTGATCAATCAGTATTTGTTGTACGCATAGAATGCTGTTAGCTCCCATAGATTTTATGACCAGAAATATTTAGACTGATCCGTTACTGCATGAAGGTTTCATTTCGTTTTGCTTGCAATGCCCATCTGATCTTAAATTCTGCTTTCAGGGTCAGCATTATTTTCTGGTATGCTGCCCATCCCTTCGGCGACTGCAATACAATACCTTGAGTATCATCACCACCGATGTCGTAATGAAGCATGGAGAAGAAGAAAAACAAGCATTTAGGCACTTGGAAGCTGTGTGGTGTCGTAGCAGGTGATGCTTTATATAAGCTAGTCATACCTCACTGCAGCTTATAACAGTCCTGCTTTTTTATTGGTACCTTCCATTACTCCTTTTACTCTTCCTTAACGCAGAACAGGTGTCCAATGCCTCTTAGAAGTCGAGCTGTCTCAGTGTATCTCTTTTCCATGAACTTACGCAATATTTATTCCTCCATGGACCTCTTCACGTGTTTTTTGGCCGCAAATTGCGTTTTTACGCACGAACTTTGCCATGCGCCTGAAATAAATTACGTCAACATGTCCTGCATTTTACTCCCACTAATCGTCTGCGGCTGCGTGACGTTCAATATGGCTCTGTCTCGAGCCGAAAAGCGCTCCGCTTTTTGCAGTAGCGGAAATAAAGCAGGCATGTTTCCTAAATTTGCACGTGCATGAATTTCATATGCAGTACAAGAGGCCTTTTTTGTTTTTGCAGGAGATGAGTTTTCCTTAATGCTTACTGTACTAGGAACTTCCCATATCTTGATCCTTCTTTCCATGCAGTGTTCGCTTATAACGCCACAACGCAAAAAAAAAAAAAATCCCTGGTAGTGTGCCTATAAACCTGAAACTTCATTACAAAAGAAAATGACTAAGCGCATAATATCTGTCCTGCAATTTTGTTACAGGTGCTGCTGAAATCTCTCTGACGGAGCTGTGATACACGATGACTGCGCGCGGGGAGCAGCGCTAACAGTATATTTGTTCTGATTTTCTTCTCTGTTTCCACAGATTCCATATCTTTTACAAGGGCAACATAGACATCGCTGAAATACAGGTGCTCATCATCAGATAGATTCGCAGAGCAATCGACCGTGGGAAAGGCTGAAGGAGATGCGTGGCTGAGTTTTCTCAGACGGCATCTGGAACTGCCCACCTTTTAGCCTCTTGCCCTGCACTTGGACAATACCAGCGCCGACTTTCGGAAACTGGCCACTCACCAGCTACTTAAATACAGATGCTGCCACTGGGCCTTCCAGTGAGTTCCAACAAACCTCTGGGACACATGCGCGCTTTTCTACAACTAAATAAAGAAATCTCCTTCACAATACACATTTCTAATTTTGCTTAAATGCATTTTTTTTCTAAGGAGTTGCACAAACATCTCTATGCATGTGAATGATTGCAAGCAACCGATTGGCAAAAAAAAACATGAAACCAACATGTAAATTTAGACACTAACTAGACACTAGATACTAGCATTATTCATGCCAGTGTGTAGGCTTGGCTTACAAATATTGCAGTGTCAATGAATATGAGAGGATGAAAATATTTAAAATCCTGTGAAGAACATCCGATGGCAAATATTACGATAGCCGACAAATCCGGTTGGGTTGCCAATATAGAACAGCCAGTCAATAAGAATATATATTGTTACGCGATGAGGAAGACGAAGTGTTTCCTGCTCTTGCCTCGCGGAAGGGACAAGGGGGTGACGAAGAAGTGGGACTGGCTCCGTGTTGCTGCTTGCTGCTATGCCACTTGAGGCTGTTGTATATACACTGTAAATACATCGAGTTTCCACGTAACATCTTGGTGGAGGTGCGGCCGTTGATCCCGGCATCAGCCTCCGCACGATGAAACTCTGCAGCGGCCGCCTGCTTTCCTGCCCAACGATGCATCAAGATACCGTCCCCACACCAACGGGGGCCTTGCCAACAGTCATTCTCGCAAACCCGCGCGATCCTGGCAGTTTCACTGATACCGGCACTACGGACGTGGACGAATGGACACGCCAGTACGAACGTGTGAGCACCTATAATCGCTGGGACCCGACCCTCATGCTAGCGAATGTCGTTTTTTACCTCGAGAGTACTGCGCTAGCCTGGTTCGAGACTCATGAAGACCAGCTGACGAGTTGGAATACTTGCAAAGAGAAGATCCGCGAACTCTTTGCAAAACCCCTTGGTCGAGAGCTTACTGCACAGCGAACCCTCGAGACCCGCCTCCAGACAGCTACCGAATCATACGTGGCCTATATCCAGGACGTCCTCGCCCTTTGCCACAAAGTAGATCCCAACATGTCGGAGTCTGCCAAAGTTGGTCATGTCGGGAAGGGCATCGCCGACGATGCAGCCTGCTTGTGTACAAAGAGTGCAGCACAGTTGACGCCGTCATCAAAGAATGCCGCCGTTTTGAAAGAGAGCCGGCAGTTGGCGCTTTTGCGTCGATTATCGCCATCTCAACAGTATCACTAAAAAAGACGTCTACCCTCTTCCCAGAATCGATGATGCCTTAGATTGCCTCCATGGAGCTAAATACTTTTCTTCCATCGATTTACGGTCCGGGTATTGGCAGATCGCTTTTGACGAGAAGGACCGTGAAAAAAAACGCCTTTGTCACACCAGACGGCTTGTACCACTTTAAAGTCATGCCGTTTGGTCTCTGCAACGCACCGGCGACTTTTGAACGAATGATGGACTCCATTGTACGCGGATTTAAATGTGGGTGAGAGGCCGGACTGCAGTTTTACAAGTGCACTCCGCTGCCATCAGTCGCAAGTACCGACAGGATGTGCCCTCTCATATCGTCCCGCCAAACCACCAATGACGATGGATAAAGCTTTGGTGCACCTTCGTGTTCCCAGAATACTAAAGAAATTAGTGGTGCCAATTAGTGGACTCAAAAAACTTACTCTGGCGCACATCTGGTCAGAATATCCTAATTATATTCACGTATACACCGATGAATCTGTGTCAGCACAGGCATCCGCTGGAGCTGTGGTCATACCAACTCAGAAACCGACTCTGCATTTCCTTTTGGGACATACTTCTACATCAACCGCTGCTGAACTTGTAGCCATTCGGGAATCTATTCGCTCCATATGTGGGGAACCACCTCAAAAATGGTGTATATTCACTGACTCAAAGACTTCATTACAAATTTTTGAAAACTTCTTACGCCACACTGCCTATCAGTCCCTGGCACTAAACATTTGGAGCTTCTCACATCTGCCCAGCTGCAAGGACACAGGATAATGTTTCAATGCATCCCTGCCCACTGCGGGCTCCATGGGAATGAACAGGCCGATGTTGAAGCGAAAAGCGCACTCTTCAATGGCC
Organism: Amblyomma maculatum; assembly: GCA_023969395.1. Classification (NCBI taxonomy): domain Eukaryota; kingdom Metazoa; phylum Arthropoda; class Arachnida; order Ixodida; family Ixodidae; genus Amblyomma; species Amblyomma maculatum. Next base: position 28,573 of record JAJIZL010091554.1, read on the forward strand.
TCCAAACAGCTGTGCCTTTTTCAAGAGCGGACACGACGTGCCTTCTTACGAGTTGTATGAATAATGCTACAGCAGCCTACTGGGCCCAGCCAGACGCCCGACACATTCGTCTAAGAAGGCTCGATCAAACATTAAAATTTTATGTTCCGCGTGATATTCCGCGTCATCAAGCATGCTTACTACATAGACTTTGTTTAAACGTGGCTTTCACGTACAAGTACTTACATTTAATTGGACAGATGGACTCGCCGGAATGTTCAACTTGTGGCATCCCAGAGACTGTGGACAGTATATTATTGGTGTGCCCAGCGTATGCGTGCGAAAGAAGTGTGCTAGCCGCTTCCTTGAAGCGTTTAGACAAGAGGCCTCTGTCGGAGGAACTGCGGCTGGGCGCTTGGCAGGACAAGGGGAAGGGTGTCCAGGCAGTGCGTGCTCTTTGCCGTTTTTTGTGCGCCAGCGGACTTGATTCGCGTTTGTAAAACAAGCTACTGTGTCTGTATATGTATTTCATATGCCTTCTGCCACATCGTCACCCATCATGACCTTCTTTCTTCTCTCCTTCCCCTTCCCCAGTGCAGAGTAGCAGGCCAGATTTGAATTATTCCGGCCAAACTCTCTGCCCTTTCCTTTGAATAAATCCATCTATCTATCTATCTCGACGACGTCGTCGTTTTCTTGCCGTGCTTTTCTTCGCACTTTGAACGCCTCACCCGTATTCTCAATGTATTCTGTACAGCGGGCCTCCAGCTCAATTCATTGAAATGCAGTTTGGTCGCAGCCAGCTCACCATTCTTGGACACATGGTTGACGCCTCCGGAGTACGACTGATCAGACAAAAATTTAAGCCGTCATAGACTTTCCGCGTCCCCAATCTCCGAAGGATGTGCACAGCTTTGTCGACCTCTGCTCTTACTTTCGCCGCTTTATCAAGATTTCGCCCGTATCGCTCGTCCTCTCACCGACCTACTTAAGAAAGACACCGCTTTCACGTGGGGCCCTGACCAGCAAGGTGCGTTTTCAACGCTTACGTCTCCTCTGTCTTGGCTCATTTTGATCCCTCAGCTTCCACTGAAGTTCGAAATCGACAGCCATAATCCGCCGCAAAATCGGCACAGCACGAATAACGGATTGGAATAAATATCGGGGAAATACCAACTCCGACCAACCCATTCACTCCATCATTGAGTGGAGCGAGGATATTAAAAAAGCCCACAAGTCAGGTACTACAGAGCTAAAATGTACTCCGGATACTCCTGCAGTAGATCGCCACCTACTTAAATTATGGGAAACCAGACGATCATTGGTCCGAAGATGGAAATGCAGAAACATAACAGAAAGCTAAAACTTCGCATTGCCGAGATCACACAGGAAGCCCAAACCTACGCCAGTACGCTGTCCAACCAAAACTGGTAGGAATTCTGCGAATCACTCCAAGGTACACTTGGCACGTCTAAAACATGGTCCATACTCCGACATCTCGTAGACTCAAACACCTCCAAATCCGTCTCCACGCGCACACTGAACAAGATCGCCCACCTTTTTCCTGGAACGGATGATGAGCTTCACCAAGCACTCAAAGACAAATACATTGGCACTCACGTGCCGCCAAGCCAGCTGCAAAACACTGGAACGTCGAACGAGAAACTTGAAGCTCCAATTACAACAGCCGAAGTGTATGCAGCCGCTAGATCAGCAACGCGCAATACAGCAGCTGGAGCAGACAGAATCACAAATTGCATGATTTGCAATCTTAGTAAAACTCAAATTAAGGCCTTCACTACTTACATAAATGACTCCCTCTGGAAAAAGGGCGAGATACCCCCGGAATGGAAGCATTCTGAAATTATAACCATCCCAAACCCAGGCAAAAAACCTAGCCTTGAAGCGCTGAGACCAATCTCACTGACCTCATGTCTAGGCAAGCTCTATGAACGGGTCATTCACACCCGTCTCCAAAACTTCATTGAGGATAGCAAACTCTTCCCTCCTACGATGATCATGATCGGCTTCCGAAAGGGACTGTCTACCCAAGATTCATTTCTTCTCATGAAAGAAGATGTCTTCGAGAAATTCCACGCCACAGTGAAAGGTGCATCATGGCTCTCGACCTTAAGGGAGCCTTTGACAATATTTCGCACGATGCCATCCTGAAGGAACTCAGTAACATAGGATGTGGAGAACGAATCTAGAGATAAATTCAGACTTTCCTCAGCAATCGCACGGCGACAGTTGGATTGGGAGAGACGCGCACGAGCACACTCGACGTGCCAAACAAAGGCACGCCTCAGGGCTCAATAATATCTCCCCTCATCTTCAACATCACTATGATAGCGATGGCGCGAGCCCTAGATAGAGTCCCCAGCATCGGATACACCATCTATGCGGACGATCTCACACTATGGGTCACCAAGGGATCGCTGGCAGACAAAGAAAACGCCCTACAAAAAGCTGCTACTTGCATTGAAGCCCAGGCAGCCAAATGCGGGCTGAGCTGCGCCCCGGAGAAGTCAGAGGTCATACGCATTTGCGGGTACGCCTATCAATCTCCGGGACCTCTCAACATTACCATAAACGGCACTCGCATCAAGGAGGTCGAAAAAATACGAATTCTTGGACTTTGGCTACAAGGCGACAGGAAAGTTACATTCGCCCTCCAAGGACTAAAAACAACTGCCCAACAGATCGCTCGAATGGCAAAGCGAGTCACTAACAATCGCAAAGGTGTGAGAGAGAAGATACCATAAAACTGGTACAGGCCCTCATTACAAGTCGGTTAGCCTACGGCTTTCCATACACCGCAATGATCAAGAAAGAGAAAGACGAGGCGAATGCTATCTTACAGATGGCATACAAACAGGCCATCGGTCTACCCTATTTCACGGCCACCAACCTACTTGAGGCACTTGGCCTCCACAACACCTTCAAGGAAATCCAGGAAGCGGTGCTCCTAGGCCAAAAAGAACGACTTTACACTACAGCAGCGGGCAGGAACATTTAGATAGAAGAGGCAAGCCGGCTGACAGAGCCAAACTCCAAGATACCGAAGACTTACCACCAACCCTTCGCGAAAGGATCCACGTGACACCACTACCAACCACGTGACACCACTACCAAAGAACATGCAAAAAGAAACAACCGAAGGACGCCGAAAAGCCCGCACTGGCCACATACGACGCACACACCTCAAAGCGCAAAATGCTATCTACGTTGACGCATCTAACTATACCCACTCTCCATACTCAGTAGCAGTCGTCCTGGATAATGAATTACGGGAAATCACAAGTGCTACAATCCCTACACCCAACTCTACTGTAGCAGAAACGGCAGCGATTGCGCTGGCCATTCAGCATGGTGAAAGTGCCGGCAGAAACCTGAAAATAGTCACCGACTCACAGGCAGCCTGCAGGTTATTCCTTGCAGGACGAATACATAAACAGGTATCAAAAATTCTTCACCTGAATGAAAAATCCAGCTCTGATCGTAAGCACCAGATTACCTGGACGCCAGCTCACGATGGATTAGAGGGAAACGAGGCAGCGGACAACTTAGCTCGAGGATACACAAACCAAGCGGCTAATCTGCCTGATCTCATTCCCCTTTCCTCACTTTATGGCGAACGACTTCACTCATTGAGAACACAAAGGCGCACCCTCCCACCTCCACACAGCAAACTATCGCCACAGGAAGCCAGCGACTGGAGAAAACTACAAACTAATACCTTCCCAAACTTATTCCGCTATAGCTTGATCTTTCCAGGCGAATAGGAGGAGTCTTGTCCTTGGTGCGGGGACACTCCGACGACATTTCACACTACTTGGGGCTGTACCGGAAACAAACCCTAACACCTGTACATCGCTAAAACAGAGGAACAGTGGGAGGCGACCCTGCTCAGCTCAACCTTGGAGGATCAACGTCAACTGGTCTCCCAGGCGAGGGCGGCAGCCATAGCCGGTGGGGTCTTGCACTGAGGACACCACCTTCCTGTATTTTCCTTCTCCATTTCTCTTACCGAGGATAAACGTTTTTCAATCAATCAATAGAACAGACGCCTGCGGATATGGGATTGGTGCAGTGCTGGCTCAACGCCAACATGGCAATGACCGCGTCATCGCATACGCTAGCCGCCTTCTCTCCAACGCCGAACGCAATTATACGATTACTGAGCGCGAGTGTGTCGCCGTTGTATGGGCTGTCGCTAAATTCCGACCTTACTTATTCGGCCGTACATTCTCAGTTGTAACCGACAATCATGCGCTTTGTTGGTTGTCATCTCTGAGAGAACCCTCCGGCTGTCTTGGTCGCTGGGCTTTGCGCCTTCAAGAATACTCCTACAACGTCGTCTACAAGTCGGGGGGCCTTCATCAAGATGCTGATTGTTTGTCTCGCTATCTTGTAGAGCCCCCTGATCTCAGTGACACAGAGGCAATTCCCTGGGTCGTCACCCTCTTCAATCTCGCCAACATAGCAGGCGAGCAGCGCAGCGATCCATCTTTAAGATCCATAATTGAAGGCCTGACATCTGGAAGAACAGATTCTTCTCTGCAACGTTTTGTTGTACAGGATGGAGTGCTCTACCGCCGTAACATTCATAATGACGGTCCTCCCCTCCTCTTGGTGATTCCCAAAAAGCTCCGCTGCTCTGTTATTGAAGAACTCCACGACCTGCCCACAGCTGGCCATCACGGTGTATCTCGCGCTTTCGACCAGGTACGGCGCCGTTTTTTTCGGCCGGGACTATACCGCAGCATCCGGCACTACATCGCAGCCTGCGACACATGCCAGCATAGAAAAAACCATCGCGGCCACCAGCTCGCCTTCTCCAACCTATTGACGTGCCCCTGGAACCATTTTATCGTGTTTCGCTTGACCTTCTTGGCCCCTTCCCTACGTCCCGGTAGGGTCACAAATGGATCCCAGTGGCAACCGATTATGCAACACGTTATGCCATCACACGAGTTCTACCCACTAGCTGCGCTACGGATGTCGCTGACGTTCTTCTACACAGCGTCATTCTCCATCACGGCGCTCCTCGTCAATTATTCACCTATCGCGGCCGCTACTTTTTGTCCCGAATTGTTGAAGACACCCTGCGCTCATGTTCTAAGAAGCATGAACTCGCGACCGCGTACCATCCCCAAACCAACGGCTTTCCCTAGCGCTTCAACCGCACACTTACGGACATGTTATCCATGTATGTATCACCTGATCACTAAGACTGGGACCTTGCTCTTCCATATGTGACCTTTGCTTACAATTCTCTCCAGCACGACACGAGTGGTTATTCACCCTCCTTGCTTTTTGGCAGGCACCGCGCTTTACCTTCGGACACGCTGGTTCCTCCTGCTGGCCGCCCCATAACTATCTACGCAAGTTACGTCATTGCACAAGCCACTGAAGCGCGCCAAGTAGCCCGTAGTCGGCTCCTCGCCTCTCAGATGTCTCACAAGTTTGCCTACGATAGGCGACATCGCCACGTAACCTATGTGCCTGGGGCCTTGGTTCTTTTATAGTCTCCTGCACGCCGCATTGGTCTCTCCGAGAAATTTTTGCCCCCTATAGTGGCCCTTATCGCGTGGTGCGCCAAGTAACTGACGTGACGTATGAACTTACACCTCTTGCGCCCGCGTCCTCCTCCTCTCGCCCCACTACTGACGTTGTCCATGTTTCGCGCCTGAAGCCATACGAACTGATGCCTTTTTGCAGATTAGCGCCGGGACGACGCTTACACAGCCGGGGGGTCATGTTACGCGATGAGGAAGACGAAGTGTTTCCTCTCTTGCCTCGCGGAAGGGACAAGGTGATGACGAAGAAGTGGGACTGGTTCCGTGTTGCTGCTTGCTGCTATGCCACTTGAGGCTGTTGTAAATACACTGTAAATACATCGAGTTTCCACGTAACAATATAAATATTAGTTTGAGCACGAAGATCCTCTTTTTTTCACTCTGCAAGTACAAGTGCTGACATGGAAGAAGGATTTCAACTGGTTCTAGCTCGCGTCAGCTGAGAAAAACGATTCTTTTCATCACCCATTTAAACAAAATATCCCCATGATTTGAATGGAAGACATGAGTTACGGTCCTCGACATCATTTTTAAAGTTGAACATGCCAACGCCATACAAGGTCCGACTTCCTCTGGAGCTTCAGTCCCGTCCACGCATGCAACGTCGGTGACTGGTACCAGCTCTAGGCCCCTAGATCTCATCCAAATTGTCGCAGCTCAGGCAGACACAAGTTCAGCCATTTTTCATTGTTTGCTGTGGAAGGACGTTGTCGCTGGGCTAGCTGCTTCCTGTTTTTGGGCGTTTAGACACGTAGGCAGGGCAATCGGGAAATTTTGTCATGAGGCTGGGAAATAAATGAAGCGATCAGTACCCATTCTTCAACTTCAGCATCACGCAGTGACTCCCCCCGCCGAGGCGCCCACTGACACTCTAAACTGCCAGTGACATCTACCGGCGTTCGCAAAAAACCCGAACTTGCGGTCGTCACCATCTGCCGCTGGAGAGACGGGTGCTATTCAGACACCTAGTTTATTCTTCCGCCATTATCGTAACAACTGCTTTTCTGCACCTCTTTACGCAACTGCTTTGTAATAATTAAGGATATGTGCTTGGGAATTCTACTTGGAGCAATATCTCGCAAATTCAGACAGCTGGAAATGCGGACTTGCCCACGACTGCAGTGATTCCCTGAGAAGTGAACTTCATGTGACAGCGAAACTTTACGTCTTTCGACACGCTGGTTTATGCGTTTCGCACTTGAAACTTCAAGGCTTTTCTGAGTGTTTGCGTGTGCAGGACACGACTCGTTTTGAGTTTTGAACCCCGTGAAACACGGTAACTCGAACTACCTTTACAGGCAGTACTGTTTGAAACTATTTTGCCCCAGAAGGAGTGCAGCAGGGTGTACGCAGCCTCTTTCAAGCACGCAACTCTGTGAGAGCAGGGCGCCAGGCAGGGGATGCTTGTACCCATTTTTACCGGTGGGTGTCCGGCGGCGGGTTTCGAACGAACAACTTTCCGCAGCCGAGACGGAGGTTGTTCTCGACAAACTTCCTCTTTCGGTTCACAGAGTTGGGCTTACAAAGCGCTGGCTTCTTTTCCAAGCCAAAAGCCCTGGCAAGCCGAGCACCAGGCCGGGCCGTGGCTTGTACCCACCCATTTGCAAAAACCGGTGGGTGTCCCACCGGCATTGGGAGTCCAACGCACTGCCTCCCGAAGCCGAGGAGGGTACTCTGCCTGCGGAGATCTGCTGGCCGACCAACACATTGCCAACCAGAAAATATTGTTTCACCGTTTCCCGGTAGTTGGTGACTCCTTCCTGGGTAAAGCACTCCTGCCTGGGTAAAGATGGTACTGACACGCGCAAAAAAAGCCTCTGTACGTTGCGGTTTAGCGGGGGTCTGCATTAATTTATTTTGAGATCATTGTGTGCAGTGAAATTCCACGTATACTAATTTTCTCGTGTTTTTCCAGGCGTACTACAATAAGACGGAATATCATGTTCAAAACGTTGGCAAAAACTTGAGTAAGTATGCCACAAAACACAAAAACATACTTTTCTCTGAAAACAGTTGCTTATTAAATCTCACGGATTAAACAAGGCTGACTTTTGCATTACACAAACATACAAATAAACCACCAGAACAGGAGTTGGCCAGCCTCGTCCAGTAAATGGCCGCAGCCTCCCATGATTATTCCTATAAAACTCCGGTCTTCTGTTATCAGCGGCTGCGGAGAAATTCTCTGCGGCGGTGGTGAGACCTGTCACGCTGCAAGGGGTGCTAAAACGTTCTGGCTCCACTGGACAGGCAGCCATTGGAAATCGCCCCTGGCAACGTTTAATTCTAAAACCATAGCTAGTGAAGCTATTTTAGCAGTGCTGCTAGAGGAACTAGAGGGTATAAATGGGATGGCATAGGCTTAGTGAGGATAGGAGGCTGAATGAGGCATATACCATACGGAAGAACAGGCCCGTACTGTGTTATTGAGGTTTACCGGAGAGGCGAAAACCAGTAGTAGGTTTCCTTGTCAATAAAGATATAGCTGGTTATATAGCATTAATGAGAGAGTGGCTGGCATCGTAATTAAGCCTAACAAACGGTGTAAACGTAAGGTTGTACAGGCCTTGGCACCTGCATACATGCAAGTGTCATGATAGCCAGATAGTTGAAAGCTTCTACGAAGATGTAGAATCGGCATTGAATAAAGGAAAGACGCAGTATACTGCACTCATGGGCGACTTCAATGCCAAGGTTGGGAAAAAGCAGGCAGGATACCAGGCAATTGGTGACCATGGCATTAGTTTGAAGAATAGCAGGGGAAAGATACTAAGATACTAGTTTACTTTCCAGGGCGCAATAGCATAAGAATCATGAATATCTTATTCAGCAATTGGAAGAACCTGAAGTGGAAATGGAAATATCCTAACTGGGAGACCAAAAATGCAATCGACTTCATACTGTATTCTAACCCCGCCATTATGTAGTATGTAGAGGTAATCGGGAAGGTGCAATGCAGTGTACGCAGAATGCTAACGCATCAATGAGCCTAAACCTGAGGAGCGAATGAAACAGATTAATAAGAAGTCACTCAACGAATTAGTGGTGAGGGGGGGACAGAAGTATTCATGATCTCGCTAAACATAGAAGTTCACATCTAACTGGGGATTATATCATTAGGATAGAAGCAATGAACATTATTTTAAGAGATATAAATTCTGAGTGCGCTGTAGAAGTAGGCGGTAGAATAATTAGCGAGGATACCGGTAAGCTGCCTAAGAAGACAAAATATTTTACTAATAAAGGCTAAAGTATGAAAGTTTCCAATCGAAAGGACTACATAAGATTGGCAGAGATATCAAAGCTATTCAGTAAGCGCAAAGTGGCCAATATGAGGATGTTTAACACGGAAAAAATTGAGCGTGCTGTAAAGAAAGGCAGAAGCTTTAAAGTGGTGAAGAAGACATTGGGCATAGACAAAAATTAGAGGTATGCGCAAAGGGACAATGCGGGCCACGTCATCACAAATATGAACTAGATAGTGAAACTAGCCGAGTTCTATACTAATCTCTACAATAGCGAACGCCAGGACCATAAAAACATTGTCAGTAGGGAAAAACAAACAGGCGTTCCGCTAGCGACAAACGACGAGGCTTAGAAAGCGTAGAGAATCTATAAAAAGGGGAAATAAGCTGGAGAGAATATGGAACTCGACTTTTTGAAGGACGACGAGGATATAGTGCTAGGAAAACTGGCCACTGTATACGCATTGCCTGGTGTCATCAGCTGTACCTGAAAAATAGAAGAATGCTAATAGTATCCTAATTCATAGGAAGCGCGAAGCTGAGATCCTGAAATATTCTGGCCAATCAAATTACTGTCTATTATGTATAAGGTATTTACCAAGGTAACCGCTCATAAATTCAGGACAACCTTGGACGGCAGCCATGCAGATCAAGCATGTTTTCGGAAAGGGTACTCTACTATCGATCATATCCATGCCATGAACCAGGTGATAGAAAATTTTCAGAATATAAGCAGCCCTTATGCATAGCATTCATTGATTACAAAAAAGCATTTGACTGAGTAGAAACCTCGGTGGTCATGCAGGCATTGCGAAATCAGTGTGCGGCCGAGCCGTACGTTAAAGTGCTGGAAGAAAGAATCCTGTAGCGGCTGCAAAGCTACCATAGTCAAGCATAAAGAAAGTAACGAAATTTCCGTGAAGAAAGGTGTTAGGCAAGGAGTCATGCTCTCCCCAATAGTATTCATAGCTTGCTTAAAGGTAGTATCAGAGACTTCGAATAGGAGAGGTTAGGCATAAGGGTAGATGGAGAATAACTCAGAAATTTGCACATTTGCTGATGACATTGTCTTGCTAGCTCTGGCGATGAACTGCAGATAATGATCGACGACCTAGCGAGGAAGAATAGAAAGGTAAGCTTGCCAATATGCAGAAGACTAAGGCAGTATTCAAGAGTCTCGTTAAGCAACAGCAGTTTGCGTTAGGTACAAAAGCACTGGCAGTAGGTAGGCGAATATGTCTACTTAGGACAGGTAGTAACCGCAAATCCAGAACATTGAAGAGAAATAAGAAGAGAATGAGATTAGGATGGAGAGAATTTGGCAAGCACTCGCAGATTATGACTAGCAGCTAACCAGTATCGCTTATGAGGAGAGCATATAACAGTTGCATCTTACCTGTACTCACCTTTGGGGCTGAAACGGGGCTGAAAGAGGGCTATGGAACGAAAAATGTTAGGGTTAACATTACGAGATACGAAGCGTGCAGAGGGGGAATAAAAAGGAAGAAGACGATGAATAGGCGACCGGCTCTCTAAGACCGGTCTCTAATTTTCGGCGTTTTTCGAAGTTTTATAGTATTCAGTATTCTTGTTGCTTGTGTCCTGAACGTGCGACGACCTGGGGGTCCCTGGCCACCGGCGGAAACAGTAAAGCGACCTCCTAAGCGCTTTGCGCCGTATCCACGCCGACACGAAGCACAACCATCAGCTGAACTCCATGCTGCAGTGATACCAGCAGAGTCATTGGCTAGTCAAGCGGCCCCTGCAGTGCCGGCAGCAGATCGCGGCCCTGCGAACAAGAGACCACTCGAAGAGCAAGACAGCGATGGGCCTTTGGGTAACCACGCAGATGACATGGACCTGGCATCCTTCACGATTGTATCCTACAAGAAAGAGGGCTACTAGTGTTCCGGTTGTCTTCAGGGCCATCAAGGTAGGAGGCAATCTATGGAAAGCGAACCCTAACATCGTGGCTTCGGCAGTTGTAGCATCGGCTCAAGGAAAAGTTATTAGTAATCGTCTTAACAAGGACAGGAGCTTGATGGTTGAAGTACCGACATTGCCTGCAGCCAATTGTTTACTCACAGTAACTATCCTAGCTGTAGTGGCTGCAGAGGCCCGGGTACCGTACTCTTACACATCCAGCTTCGGCAGAATTCAGGACGTACCTTTAATCTACTCAAATGAAGATCTGCAGGAGTATCTACGTGACCAAGGTGTTCTTTCAGCAAGGGGGCTAACAAGTTAGATTTCTAAGGACGGTGGCAAGTTCAAAGAGGTACGCCGTCGCTCTGTTATTTTAGAATTCCTAAAAGATGAACCATTTCCTAAAAGAATCACGCTTGGGTTCTGCAGTTGCTCTGTTACTGAGTATGTCGGACCAGACAATGCTACAAATGCCAGGGGCATGGCCACATATCGAAATATTTCACCGGTCCCATGCGATGCTGAGTGTGTGCGGGCCCCCATTCGCAAAAAGAGTGCGCCTCGAGAGCACAACCTAAATGCACAAAATGCGATGGCCCACACCCTGCTTCATACGGCGGGTGTGCTAAAAAGAAACATGTTACACTTGCAAGCACACTGGAGCAAGCACAAGCGAAACCGCCGAAGCGTCATGATCCACCACCTAACCCTGACGTTGTTTTTACGAATATGTTAGAACTATCTCAAAATCAGCCACCAAAACGTGAAAAACATCTCATGACACACATGCGGCTGCAGCCAAAAAGAAGCGTAGGAAGTCCATGGGCAGTTCTTCATCAAAACAGCAGCAGTACTCCGCACAGGACACAACAAACCCCCCTAGTTCTCAGTCTAAGGCAGAGAAACGTAACAAAAAGATCAGCGAAAAGCAGTAAAGCGGAAGCACCGAACAAGAAATCGCATCCCTACTGATTACTATGCTGTTTGCCGCCATCGAGGCTCTTGGCCGCGCTAACCCCTCGTCTCGAGGACTCCCAGAAGTAGAAGCTGTCCTAACAATGGAAACTGTGTTGTCGGCCTCTAACGCTTCACAAGGGCGAAATATAAAACACCGGTAATCATGGCGTCGACAGAAAGAGCTCCATCACAGTTCACCAACCACAACATCTTTCGCACATGCACCATTTTCCAGTGGAACGATCATTGTTTACGCTCGAAACTCTCGGATTTTCGGCACGTTGTGCGAGCGTACCACTTCCCTTTCATAGTCATCTCTGAATCGCGCGTGGGGGAAATTTTCAAACTAAATGGATACCATTTTCATCATTCACAACGACCACATGGCGTCAGCTGATGGTTGATAGGCTTTCACAAAGATATCCCCGCCTCCTTGGTTAAAGTCCCACCTCACAGTGATAACGAATATGTGTGCGCCGTAACAGTATTTGGGAGACAAGAGTACACTCTTATTAGAGTATAACTTTGGCCAGGCAAACCTTTCAATGCTTCAAAGCTTGAGAACTTGATTATAAGGACGCCTAGTATACATATTATTTGCGGAGACTTCAATGCTCACAACGAAATTTGGGGAAGCTCACTCACGTGTGCTCGAGGTGCCAAGCTTGCAGAACTCGCAAAATATTCTATTGAACCGCTAAATGACGGCAGCATAACTTATCTCCGAGGCCTGACGGCTGCCAGCAGCATTGACGTGACCTTTGTAACAAGTTCAGCTGCCCACAACTTTGGCTGGTGCACCGATCTGGAAACACGTGGAAGTGACCATTACCCAGTAGTCATATCTGCTGTATGTGCACAGAGGGCACCAAAGAAATTTCTCATAAAAGCTACAGACCGTGATGCATACAAAGACGCTGCAAGCAGAGGAATTACTGCTGCAACTTGAAATGAGTAACTAATATCGACAATGGCTTATTGCCTAGGAGAAAGCACACGAATCACAGCTAAAAACGATAGCTTACCCTCTAATGACAAGACATTTCAAAGGATCTGCGCTATTCGCAGGCGAGCTGAAAGGAAAGCTTTGCGCACAAAAAATCTTGAAGACCTTCGCGCCTGCCGACGGGCACAACGCCACATTCGACGATACCTGGATAAGCTTAGTCGGCGGAGATAGCGTAACTTTTGTTCTCCTCTGGATGTGCGCCAACCAGTAGCCAAGATTTGGCGGATAGTTCGCCGTATACCCTCGCCCCTCCAACAGCTTCATCCTTTCACAGCACTATCCCTGCATGAACGAAAATTCATGAAAAAGTCTCTGAAAATACTGCAGACTACAATCAACAGGGTCAGGGCCTTCCGCACACTCCACAGATGGTCTGTCAGACATCCCCCAGGCGGCAGCGCCAGCGGTGGACTTACTTTTCACATATTAAGAGCTATCCTCAGCTGTCGCGGAATTAAACAGAGGGACATCTCCGGGTCATGATGGCGTGAGCTATGACGCAATCGCAAGTTACCTCGCAATTTCCGCCTTCGACTTCTGGATTGTTACAATTCTTCCTAGTTGTCTGGTGAGGTCCCAACGGAATGGAAGTTGGCGAAATTGTGCCTGTTTTTAAATCTTCTAAACAACCAACAAGTTACGCATCCTTCCGACTGATCGCCGTACTGAGCTGCGTAGGTAAGCTTACGGAACGAATGATCTGCAAACGCGTCACCTGGTTCTTCGAGAGCCGAAAAGAGTATCCTCAAGAAATGAATGGGTTTCGCCAAGTAGATCTGCAACTGATAATGTCATCGCACTTATCTCATCCCTTAAAGAATACCTTCACGCTGGCTACACCCCGACAGCCGTTTCCCTTGACATCAAGGGTGCCTTTGATTCTGTGTTTCATCATACAATTCTCGCAGCCTTGGCCAGCCTTGGCCTGGGTGGATTGCACACCATGTTCAACTGCATTGCACACTATTTAGAAGAGGGGCAAATTTTTATGACCACTCCACATGGTCCCACTCTCTTTCACGCAGTGAACAAGGGTTTACCCCAGGGAGCTGTGCTCAGCCTGCTCCTGTTCAATATTGCCCTTAGGTTAGGTTAGGTTAGGTTGCATCTGGAGTGCATCACGTTCGCGTTATACTACGCAACAACGAATTCAGATAGTGTTACTGCACATCTCAATGTACCTGGCTCCCCGTGGTCTTCGTCTCCAATCAGAAAAGGGTGGGGCTATAGCTAGCACAAGAAAAAGAATGTCCGCTCCTTTTGGGTGGACAGTTACTATCGTATGTGGAATCACACCGATTTCTAGTGATCGTGAGTGACAGCTAACCTCTCTTGGGCACCTCAGAATCAAAAACTCCGCAAGAGAATTACTGCAGCGACACAGGTGTTCAGATTCATGGCGGGAACACGATGGGGTAGCACCTGCCGGTCGATGATTCTGCTTGAAAAGGCTTACGTTGAAGAAGCGTTGCACTACTATTTACCGATGCTTCAAAGATTGCGTCCAACAGGCCAGAAGGTTCTTGAAGCCGCACGGAACAACTGCTTGCGATTATGCCTTGGCCTCCCAAAGGGATCCTCTACATCAGGGACATCTGCAGAAGCAGGATGTCTCCCGTTAGATTTGATTACCGCCCAAGAAACTATGCGCGCCCGTCTACGACGTGTCCTTCAAGGAAAGAAGCACAAGGAAAGAAGCTCTGGCTTTGGTCAAAATCAACCGCGAAATCTACTACCTCTCACCTTTCCCCCATGGACATTATCGTCTCTAAAGGTGAATATGTATGTCCCTGGCGTGGATGCCAAGAGCCGCATGCCAAAGGCAGCACTTCTGCAAGCCACTCCCGCCGACGTAGCCAAGGAATATACACAGTACACCCACATATTCACCGACGGTTAAACTATTCAAGACACTGCTTCCAGTGGCCTTTATGTGCCCTAAACAAACCATGTCCTGTCTTACCGGCTGCTGCGGAAGACATCATCTACGACAGCTGAGCTCCATGGTATCAAAGAAGTTGTTTCCTATATTCTGCGCCAGAGTCCCGGCCGATGGGTTATCTTCACGGATTCTAGAGCATCTCTGCAAATCATGTATAATATGTTGAAGAAAACTTGTAATCAGCCTGTTTCCCTCGAAATTGGATACCGGCATCATTTGGCTACTGCTGCAGGCCAATGCATAAGATTCAATGAAGCGGCTCGTAAAGGCCACCAACAGCAAAGATACATTCGGACCTACTTCACGAAATCTTATGCATCCAAACTGGATAAAAAAATTTGCTACCGAAGCAAAGTATAGAATTTGGAGCTTACCGACAAATCACTATTAATTTCTTTACTCGATTGACCCACATCTAAGGTCAAGACTCCCTCTGAAATTTCCTCGCCAACTAGAAACTTTTTACCACCGACTCCGCCTGAACTGTGCATACACAAATAGCTTGCGATACCGTTTTGGTCATATGAACAGTCCGCTTTGTGACAACTGTGGTTGGGTTGAAACTGTGCAACAAATCCTACTTGAGTGTCCTGCGTACGTTGACGAGAGTGCATTCTATGAACATACCACGAAAAGCTCTCCTTAGAGCCTTTACCAATGGACATTATTTTAGGTTCCTTAGCCTGCCCTAGGCAACAGACTCGCAATGAACTTTGGAACAGAACGCAATGAACGTATTTAAAAGATATTGGACTCGGAACTCTATAAGCACATTTATCGTAAAATGCATTTCATCATTTCATTTTATACCATTACTCCACGATGCACCTTAGAACACTTAACGGTCGAATTTTATTTCCCCCTTCATTTCTTTTAATCTCCTTACGATTCTTTTTCCATCTTTACCTCCCGAATTCCCCTTCCTACACAGAGTAGCATGTCAGCGAAATTTAAACGGCGGCTAAAATCTCTGTTCATCATTAAAGGGCCTCTCTCTCTCTGCAGAGTTGGTCAGAGAATTAACTCAAGTTACTGACATTCTAGTAGAATTAAAGAAGTGGGCATGGCCAGCACATGTAGAGTGAAGACAGAATACCTGATGGTCGCTTATGGTAACAAACGTGATTCCGAAGGAAGGAAAGCACTGCAGGGGGTGGCAGGAAGTTAGGTGGACGGATGAGGTTAAAGTTTGCAGGGGTCACGTGGACGCAGCTAGCACAGGACCTGGTTAATTGGATGAATATAATAGATGCCTTCGCCCTGCAGTGGTTATACTCGGGTTGATGATGATGATGTTGACAAAAAAAGAAAATTAATCAGGGAGTATTGTGAACGCCTTAATTGATAAACGTTTCACGCAAAGCGTTTTACATGCATCTGTCACAAAGGAAGTGTCACTTTAATTGAATATTGACCTGAATGCCTTGAAAACTCCTTCATTACCTTCTGCATTTGCGACTAAACGACCAAGGTGTTCATTTGCTTCCGCCCGCTTATAATATG
>JAJIZL010091555.1:0-11226 GCA_023969395.1 Amblyomma maculatum
ACCGAAACGCGCAAGACGTGCTACATCCCACGACGCCATTCTGTTCAAGGAAAAGGCGTCACGTGAGGAGCTGTTGGCTGGAGACACGCCGCCCGTGCGAGCTCGCGTGGATGCCACGCTGGAGGCGTCACTCAGCTCTTTTAGCAAAATAACCGTCAGTACACGGTACTGTCTCATTTCCGCATAGCAACACTGCTTGTTCATAATCTATCTTGTCGTCAACTGAGTACCGTCTACTCTTATTGTCTTAGCGGGCAAGTAGGGCGCGTGCTTTTTTTATTCTTGTGACATGTACGACTGACGTATCGCATGCCGCTACGTGTTAACATCGTCTTCGAAAAAGTGAAAACGACGGTCGGTTCAATTGCAATGATCCCTGAAATGGTTCATAATCCAGATAAGTAAAATTCTACGACATTTACACTCGGCTGAATTGAAAGGTGGACTGGACGAACGGCACTCGCACTCATCGGAACCGCAATTCGCCCCCTGCCCATCCTCCTTTAGTGTGTACCTCTACAGCGGGCTTTCAAACTTGTTTTGAAATTTACATCTTTTTAAGACGATGATGAAAATGTGGTTTGAGATGACACCCAGTAAAAGGGGACGTAATAAAGGGCGCGGGATCGCCGCTTGCAAATAGTGAGAACACGTTGTTTTCGCATCTTGTTCCCCTGTATACTGTCATGGCAAATAAAGTCGACTTTTATAGTCTACTTGCAGCATTCAAAAGACATTTTTTGTGAACACAGCGTTGGTGACCCTTAACATAGCTGCTTCATCAGGTGAGATTGCGCAATAACTTTAAGCGCTAAATGGGTGTGGCTTTCTTGCATGGAGCAATTATTTTTGCCAAATCGTATGGAGAGGAGCCGTCAAAATCGCAAGAAGTTGCGCAATCTTAACTTCTTATTGATGCTTTAGTGATCAATGCTTTCCGCTAGAGCTGTAAATTTCACGGCGGAAAGTAGCGATGATTATAATAATAAAAAATATTTAAATTTCATTAGGTACTGACGAAGACGATGGTCCCATCTCTACGCCAAGCGTCACATTACGAGCACCACCCCTTCAGAATCCTGCCGCTACCTGGTGCGCAGGTCTTGTTGATTTTAAAGATGGAAACACCCATGTCATGGTGGCGCGGTGAGCGTCGCCTATGACATCCGTCCCTAGGCATGTTGGTCTCCGCGGGCCGAGAAACAAGCTTCAGAAAAAAGGTCTGATCTGAGTGACGACTGTATTGAAGGAAACCACGACGCGGATCGTGAAAAGCGCAGCCTTTCCCGGATAAAAGGCCGGGATACGTGGAGAAAAAATTTTAATAGCAAGCTGGGGCAAACGCCTTCCAGCGGTGGTCAAATGATGCCGGTGGTGAGAAAAAAATATGCCCTTTGATGGAGATCTTGAACATAAAAACATTGACCGCGATGTTCGCTGATACCAGACGCGGCGACTGACGCAAATCAGAAGCAGTGGAAAGAGTTGGTTTCTGTCCCGGTTCGCTTCTCTGTACCGGCCACTGGCAACATGGTCGCCGTAGCCGACAACTAACCCATTGAGTAGTGCACCAAAATTTGGCTGTAATGAAAAGAAACGCTTCAAGAAGCACCAAAAGGTAAAAATTACATTTTTTTATAACATGTTCGTATCTTGGCTCGAAATGTCCGCTCCATAAAGCAAATCAAGCGGAAGAAAAGGGAAGAAAAGGCCAATGAGCGGAAGTCAGGCGAACCGGGACCGGCTGTTAACGGCACCAACAGATTTTTGCCAGCGACATGCATTTATTTTGCAGCACTAATTATGCTCCTCTCATCCACAAACCTCAAGGTCAATGGATAGTACAAGTTTGACCTTGAACTCTAGCGCTGGGCTGCAAACATCGTTGTCTGCATTGTTGTGTCCTAGCACCAGAGCACTATGCTCTCGCCGCAGCCGATCACGCCTCGTGTAAAACTGCAACACGCTCGCGCTGCGCAGTAAACACGATTGTACTTATCAAGTTTCAACTGCAACATCCTCTCACGCTGTGCAATGAACATCGTCCGTTTCTAAGTTCAATCTACTCCGCTCCTTCATTTAACCTATGTACTCATTGTGGATACCCGATGTCGCTAAAGACAGAGGTCGCAGCCGTACCAGAGAGTCTGCCGAGACACCATCGAATAACGAGAAGACGTTTCTTTACCTAGAAGCTTACCAGGTGGGAAGAGCGCCTAGATCGAAGCGGCAGGAGTGACTGCGGCTGCGGCCAATGGCTAATGCTAACCTCTTCCATTTTTTTTGTCGCAGGTCACAGGAAGTTCTAGGTTGGCTGAAAGATCGTGTCAAAGCGCGGCTGTTTATGTTGCCTCCGCAAACCAATCTTAAGCAATGCAGCCTGGCCGTCATTGTGTACATCGCTAAAGCATGGCACACCATGACATGCCATGCCATGTTGTACCTTGTAATGCCCTTATCGTACCATATATCATTACCATACCGCGCAGTACCATAAAATAACGACACACACTCCATCACACCAGTGCAAATAATACCATACCAAATACCATAATCATACTACACCATACCGTGTAATCACGTAGTAAAGTGATACCGTAAATAATACCATAATATATCTTACCACACTGTGTGGTTTATCTAAACTCTTGTTCTCTTCTCACGTTCAACTGTAGCTGCACAGAGTGTACTCTCACCGTCAATCATAATCATCATCAACCAAACTGCACGGTAAAGGCCTCTCCATATCCTCCAAAACAAACAGTGATGCCCTACTAGATATAATGTTTAATTTTGGGTTGAAACAGGTTGTTCGTGACCCCACTGCGTGTAACTTCCGCAAGTAGTAATATTCTTGATTTGGTCTTTCTAAGTGACGTTATTCCTGACAGTCACGTTTCATGTGAAGTAACACCTGGCATATCTGATCATCAAGCAACCAAATGTTATATTTCGCACCTCACACCTCTCGGCTCTGGCAGACATGTATCTCGGGTATTAGACTGGGGAAACGCTGATGACGTCAGTACTCTTGACTTTGTAGAGTGGTGACACCTTGTTTTTTCTCGACCATTTAGTGACCTCACAGTGTCTACCAATGAT
Organism: Amblyomma maculatum; assembly: GCA_023969395.1. Taxonomy (NCBI): domain Eukaryota; kingdom Metazoa; phylum Arthropoda; class Arachnida; order Ixodida; family Ixodidae; genus Amblyomma; species Amblyomma maculatum. Next base: position 3,103 of record JAJIZL010091555.1, read on the forward strand.
TTGTGGCTAACCTTTAAGGCTCACGAGCAGTATTTTGTATCCCGATATATTCCAACAAAACCTAAGACAGGAAAAAAACACATGGATATTTTGTGAGATCATTCATGTTAAGCGCCAAATAGCTAGGTTAAGAAAAGCTAAAAACAAGTATAAATCCACCGTACTACGGACCGCATTCAAGAGCTCTCGCGTACACTGAAAGAAGCAATAAAAATGGCAAAAGATAAATATTAAAACGTTACCTTGATTAACTTCATGAGGAACGCACCTACAAAATTCTGCAATTACTTGAACAGGCATAAGCGGCAGCATAATAATTTGCCCTCAGGCGACGCGTTAAAACAGGTGAACACTTTTAGCGAGCACTTCAAATCAGTCTTCATGCTTGACAATGGCGTTGTACCAGTCTCGGGAACATTTCTACTTGGTGAGAAACAAAAACTAGATGACATTGTCTTTCCGGAATCGCAAATATTTTCATTATTGCTTAGTATTGACACTAAGAAGTCCTGCGGCCCCGACGACATACCAAACACTCTCCTGAAACGATACGCCGAATGGGAATCCAAATACTTATTGCTTATATACACAGTCTTTAGAAACAGGTATGCACGCCATAAAGGTATGCACGCGCAACACTGCGGCGGGTGCAGACAAGATCCAGAACGCACTCATACGCAACCTCATCGACGAGGCGGTCGACCAATTGACCACCTGCCTCAAGGGGCCGCAGGAACGGTTGATGAAGAGTGAAAGCATGCAGATGTCGTAATGATCCCAAAACTGGGTAAGAAACTCCAGATCGAAATTCTCCGACCTATCTCACTCACGTCCTGCCTAGGCAAGCTCTAAGAGCGTGTCGTTACTCGGAGGCTCCAAAATTACATGGAGGACGAATAGCTGTACCCCCACAGCATGTTCGGCTTCCGAGATCACCTCTCCGCCCAGAACGTCCTCATACAATTCGAAGAAGAAGTCCTCACCAATCTCCCGAGCGTAGGCGAGAACGCGGTCACGGCCCTCGACATCAAAGGAGCCTTTGACAACGTTAGCCACGCGGCTGTAATGGAAAGACTCTACAACCTCCACTGTGGCGAGACGATTCACAACAAGTGAAAGCCTTTCTCTCCAACCGAACTGCAACGGTAGGGCTCGGGGAACTTCGCAGCGATAAATTCTCGACCCCCAACAAAGGCACACCTCAAGTATCCGTGATCTCGCCACTACTTTTCAACGTGGCTATGATCGGACTCGCGAGACAACTCGAGAAGATCGAAGGCATACAGCACGCCATGTACGCTGGCGACTTCACGGTCTGGGTTACCTCCAGGTCGCTTGGTCAGAAAGAAGACGACTGCAAGCAGCGGCTACTAGCTTGGAAGAATATGTCCGTGCCCAAGGCCTCGCCTGCTCCACAGAAAACTCCGAACTCCTGCGAGTTCACAAAGGGAAACACAAGGAAGGCACCCTCAATATCTCCCTTGAAGGACAGCTCTTACAAACGAGACAATATACGTCTTGGGAATGTGGCCATGTGACCAGCGATGCTGCCATACGCTTAGCTTTCTCAAGCAATCGACCACTGAGGTCGCCCGGATGATCACGCGCAGGTCGCAGAAGCGGAGCGGCATGCGAGAGAGGGATACCCTGCGCCTGGTTCAGAGCCTGGTGCTCAGTCGCGTGGGCTACGCCCTCCCGTACTTCAACCTGAAAAAAGGAGAAGTGGAAAGCGCAGATATCATCATCCGCAAAGCTTACAAGACAGCCGTGCACCTAGCAATGAACACCTCCAACTCAAAATAATTAGCTCTTGGAGTTCAAAACACCTTCGAAGAGATGAAAGAAGCCCCTCTGGTCACGCAGATAGCAAGGCTCCAGCAGACTCCTACGGGGCACTTACTTATTAGGCCACTGGGGCTAGGCGGAACTGCGGAAATCGAGAATTGTACTACGAGCATATCGGACGCAATTCGCATGACGCTAAAAGTTAGCTCCTTTCCCGGAACATGGACTCCAACTTGCATGTGGCCAGTAGGGAAGCCCGGGTGAAGTATGTACAACAAAATCTAGCTACAAAATCCACAACAGTATAACGGACGCGGCTCCGTATACAGGAAGCTCACATAACAGCGCAGTGGTGGTAGCTATATTGATTCCAACCTAAAGAAATTAGCTAGCGCCTCAGTCAGAGATTGCACGATAACCGAAGGGAGGAGCTGACCGTTGTTCTAGCGGTGGTAGCCGGGTATCAAAGCAACACGTCCCTTACCATTCTTACAGATTCGAGAGAAGCGTGCCGTAACTGCATGAACGGCCGCATAGGTCGCACCGCGCTCAGGCTTTTCCAGAATGCGACCCCATCAAAAGTCACATACAACATCTACTGGATGCCAGGACAACCGACATAGCGGGGAACGAACGCGCCGACGAGGTAGCTCGAGGGTATACGAGCCGAGCATCCTCCCAATCGGATGATCTACCCGACCGAGTCGGCTATACGTACTCAGACATTCTGAACTACTATAAGGGGTACGGATCCACTATCCGCCGCCTCATCGTGATCTAAACCAACAAGAGGCAGTGTACCGGCGAGGGCTGCAGATAGGAACATTCCCAAACCTGCATATCCTTATCAAAATTTACCTGTCGCAATATCGGGACACCTGCCCGTGGTGTGGTAGCAAACCTTCGTTATACCACATCACGTGAGAATGTAGTAATAACGATAGCTTTCGTAAAGACCCGAATGCGGAACAGTGGGAGAGCCGGCTCTCCAGTGGTGATCTGGGTTGCAAACTAGGTCTGATCCAGCCCGCCCAGCGAGCAGCGAAGCTTAACGGAGCCCTGGAATAGGAGCACCGACCCTGTGAGAAGAAGGAAGATGGACTTCTTTCTCGTCTGCGACTAGCAGAAGACCTTTCTAGAGAACTTAACGTCTTTCCTATCCTATCCTGTCCTAGAAACAGGCGAGATAATTATTTATTGGATAATTGCAAAAGTTATACGTGTCTTTAAATTAGCTGATCCCTCAAACACTTAAAACTTTCACCCAATATCTCTCACTTGCACAGCATGCAAAATATGTGATCACATTATTCTTAAGCACATTGTAACCTTTGTCGAAGAACGTAATATATTAAATCCTTACCAACACGGCTTAAGGAAGGGTTTGTCTAGTACCACGCAACAAACAGAAAGTACTCATGACCTAACATCAATAAATCGACAAGCACGGACAAATTGACATTTTCGTTCGCGATCTATCAAGCTTTCGACCGCATATTTCATCCAAAATTGCAATATAAACTTAATAACATCCTAGGAAATAATAATATAACAAAACGGATAAAATCATATCTATCTGGCCGATGCCAATTTGTCCTGCACGAAGGACAGTCCTCCTACTACGTCGAAGTTTCCTCTGGTGTACCCCAGCGTACTGTACTCGCACCTCTTCTTTTCCTCTTGTACATAACGATATATCCCATAACATAGATGCCACAGTTCGTATGTTTACAGACGACCGCGTTATTTCATCATCATCATCATAATCATCATCATCATCAGCCTGATTATGCCCACTGCAGGGCGAAGGCCTCTCCCATATTCCTTCACTTAACCCGGTTCTGTGCTAGCTGCATCCACTTGACCCCTGCGAACTTCTTAATCTCATCCGCCCACCTAACTTTCTGCCGCCCCCTGCTACGCTTTCCTTCCCTTGGAATCCAGTTTGTTACCCTAAGCGACCATCGGTTATCCTCTCTTCGCACTACATGTCCTGCCCATGTCCATTTCTTCTTCTTAATTTCCGCTAGAATGTCGGTAACGAGTTCTAACCCACTCTGCACCCTTCCTATCTCTTAATGTTACGCCTACCATTTTTCGTTCCATAGCCCTCTGCGTTGTCCTCAACTTAAGTAGAATTCTCTTGGTTAGCCTCCACGTTTCAGCTCCATAGGTGAGTACAGGTAAGATGCAACTGTTGTATATTTTCCTCTTTAGCGATACCGGTAAGCTGCTACTCATAATCTGCGAGTGCTTGCCAAATGCGCTCCATCCCAATCTTATTCTTCTTGTTATTTCCTTTTCATGGTCCGGATCTGCGGTTACTACCTGTCCTAAGTAGACATATTCGCCTACTATTTCCCGTACTTCGCTACCTAATGTAAACTGCTGTTCCTTCCCGAGACTGTTGAACATTACCTTAGTCTTTTACATGTTGATTTTCAAGCCTACCTTTCTACTTTTCCTGTCTAGGTCATCAATCATTATTTGCAGTTGATCCCCCGAGTTGCTTACCAAGGCAATGTCATCAGCAAATCGCAGATTACTGAGGTATTCTCCATCTACCCTTATCCCTAACTGCTCCCATTCCAACTCTCTGAATAATTCCTCTAAGAAAGCTGTGAATAGTACTGAGGAGATTGTGTCTCCTTGCCTTACATCATTGTTTATGGTGCAGCCACTATATATATCTTCCAGCACTTTCACGTACGGCTCGTCTACCCCCTGATTTCGCAATGTCTGCATCACCGCTGAGGTTTCAACTGAGTCGAATGCTTTTTCGTAATCAATGAATGCTATGTATAAGGGCTGGTTATATTCCGAGCATTCTTATATCACCTGATTGATGGTATGGATATGATCGATAGTAGTAGAGTACCGTTTCCGAAAACCTACTTGATCCTTTGCTTTATTGCAGTCTAAGGTTGTCCCGATTTTATTAGCGACAACCTTAGTAAATACCTTATACGTAACAGACAGTAAGCTGATTGGTCTGCAATTTTTAAGGTCCTTAGAGAGCCCTTTCTTATGAATGAGATTAATGTTTGCATTCTTCCATGGTTCCGGTGCCGTCGATGACACGAGGCACTGCGTATACAGGGTGGCCAGTTTTTTTAGCACGATATCCCCCCGTCCTTCAGCAAATCTGTAGTTATCTGATCCTCTCCAGCTGATTTCCCCCTTTTCATAGTTTCTAGTGATTTCTTGACCTCGACCTTCGTCACTGGTGGAACGTCTGACTGTTTTTCCCTACCGCCAATCTCATTACGGTCCTGACTACTTTGGCTACTGTAGGGATCTGTATAGACCCCCTCGGCTACTTTAACTATCTTTTCCATATTAGTGATGACGTTGCCCGCCTTGTCCCTTATCGCATACATCTGGTTTTTGCCTATGCCCAATTTCTTCTTTACCGCTTTAAGGCTTCCTCCGTTCTTTACAGCATTCTCAATTTTTTTTCATGTAATATTTCCTTATATCGGCCAGCTTGAGCTTATTGATTAGCTTTGATATCCCGGCCAATTCGATCTGGTTTGTTGGATTGCAAGCTTTCATACTCTGGCGTTCCTTAATTAAATCTTTCGTCTCCTAAGACAGCTTACCGGTATCCTCTCTAACTATTCTACCGCCTACTTCTACCGCGCACTCAGTAATGATATCTCTGAAAATATTGTTCATTGCTTGTAGGGTAATGTCGCCATCGTCGGTCAGAGCTGAATACCTATTCCGTAGCGTTATCCTGAAGTCTTCTGCCCTCCCCCTTACCGCTAATTCGTTGATGGGTTTCTTTCTTACTAATCAATTGCGTTCCTTCTTCAGATTTAGGGTAATTCGGGACCTCACCATCCTGTGGTCACTGCATCGCACTTTCCCGATTACCTCTACATCTTGCACAATGGCGAGGGCTGAACACATTATGAAGTCAATTTCATTTTTAGTTTCCCCGTTAGGACTTTTTCATGTCCATTTACGGTACTTCCGTTTGCTGAAGCAGGTATTCATGATTCGTAAGTTATTCCGCTCTGCAAACTCAACTAGTAATTCCCCACTGCTATTCCTAGAACCAATGCCATAGTCACCTACTGCCTGGTCTCCTGCCTGCTTTTTCCCTGCCTTGGCATTGAAGTCGCCCATTAGTACAGTATACTGCGTCTTTACTATTCGCATTGCCGACTCTACATCTTCGTGGAAGCCTTCAACTGCCTGGCCATCATAACTACATGTAGGTGCATAGGCCTGTACAACCTTCAGTTTATACCGCTTATTAAGCCTAATTACGATGCCTGCCACCCTCTCATTAACACTAGAGAATTCATCTATATTACCCGCTATATACTTATTGACACGGAAACCTGCTTCTAGTTGTCGCCTCTCTGGTAAACCTCGATAACACAGTACATGCCCATCCTTCAGTACAGTATATGACTCCTTCGGCCTCCTAACCTCACTAAGCCCTATGACATCCCATTTCATACCCTCTAGTTCCTCAACAGCACTGCCAAACTAGCTTCACTTGCTAGGATTCTAGCGTTAAATGTTGCCAGGGTGAGTTTCCAATTGCGGCCTGTCCAGCGGAGCCAGAGATTCTTAGCACCCCCCGCTGCGTCACAAGTATGACCGCCACCTTGGTCAGTTGCTCTGATTCCATGCGCACTGAAGCACCAGGAGGCTTGTTTGGTTGGTTTGTGTGGTTTGGAGTCCCAAAGCGGCTAAGGCTATGGAGACGCCGTTGCAGAGGGCCGCGGAAATTTCGACCACCTGGGGCTCTTTAACGTGCACTGATATCTCACAGCACACAGGCGCCTTGCTTTTCATCCCCATTGAAAAGCGGTCGCAGTGGCCGGGATTCGATCCCGTATCCGTGGGTGCAGCAGTCGAGCGCCCTAACCACTTTACCACGACGGCGGGTGCACCAGGAGGCAAGCGAATATATTTTTATTATACTCTATGCATCCATGATTTCGTTCGCTGCCTGCCGTGTCTCCGTGTAACCATGCATGCATATTTAATGCTACAGCAAGGTATTTATTCTCCCACAGAATAATTACATACTTCTAAATATTTTATCAGCTCCTTCTGAACTCATTGATAGATTGAGTTTATGTCAGATATCTATTGCAAGGAACCGATTGATTGATGGATTGATTGATTGATTGATTGATTGATTGATAATATTTCAGGCATTCATTGCAAAGCATCTTTGTATCAGCATCTTGATTCCTATCTCACTGGTAGTTGAAATCTGTGCAAAGAGTTTCTTTTGACAGTAGTTGCAAGGCATGAAAAACGTATTTGCATAAAGACTGTTGCATAAGGTTGTTGCAAAATAGACACATTTCAGATTTTTTTTCTACCAATTACACCCCTGTATGTAGGCACACAACAATACCAAGGTTGGAGACGGTGCTTAAGTCAGCCTATGAGCGCAAATGGTGAAAACCACTTTGCAGGACTGTTTTCACTGACTGCATCATGATTTTCATTGATAAGATCATCATCCCTATCGCTACTATCATTGTTATCCCTATCATTACCTACACTGCCATTTTACGGCTACTATCATCTTCGCGCTAGACAAAGGGAATTACGATCTGTTCCTCACGATCCCGACGTGCAGTAGTGGTCTGCACGCTCGGCTTGGTGTTGGAAATATAGTGGTTCGATTCCTGGTGGAGACGACAAATGTTTGAACACTAACTGCCTGGTGATTGTCATCACCATCATCATTAACTGTACTGTCGTTTTCATCGCTACTATCACTATTATTTCTGCCAAACTGCAGCGTCGATTTCATCTCTACTGTCTTTTTTTTTCACGCTAGAGAAGAGAACTGAGATATTTTTCACACGAGCCCTGCGTGGAGTAGTGGTCTGCGCGGTCTGCTGGTGCCGAAGGGATAGAGGTTCGATTCGCGGTGGAGATTGATTTTTTGTCACAAGTGGTAGTGCGATTGACGTTTTATAATCACACATTCTGTACATGGTGTGCATGAGCCTCGAAAGGCCTCCGGATAAAAAATACCCAATCAGAACAATTAATTCTCTTGACAAGCTGGCAAAAATTAAAAAACAAAAACAAAAATAAACACGCCCCCAAATAGATACGCATTTTCATTACTCGTTCTTAAAATATTTCTCCAACAATATAGGAAAGATATTGCTTTGTGTCATTGTGTTTGGCAGGTTGATCAAATTCTTAGTCTTAGCATAAGCTACGGTCTTTTCGACGTAGAAATTTCTAGCCTTCGAATAATGACATTTTTATTCTAGTCCTACGAGTTATTGTTAAGTGTGTAGTGAACATAGATGAATATAATGGGTAATTGTGTTTAAGGCGTCT
>JAJIZL010091556.1:0-24637 GCA_023969395.1 Amblyomma maculatum
GCATGTTCGCAGATAAAACAACATTTCAAGTTTTATCTGCGAACATGCGCACTTAGTTGTCAGAGCATTTTTGTATATATTCGTGTTCTTTCAACAAATCATGTAGTTGATTAGTCAGCGCTGTTCCCGTCTACTCACTTGTCCTATGTTTGTTGCGCTGTGTATTTTTAAAAAATGATGCACCAACTAGCTCAACTCACAGTTCTTTTGAGACTGGCATCAGCGCCGCAAAGCATTGGCCACTGTAGCCAAGAAAATTGTTTCAATATGTTTGCTGCGGCTGACAATAGCTGGAGCGCAGTTTCATATGACTTTTGTTGTCTGAGTAAGTGCAATCTTGTACCCATATCTCTGCGTTTTCCTTGTGGTTGCGGCTAAGCAAAAGTGCACACAAAACATGTTGCTGTTTGCTTATCGCGGCAACTACACATGGTGTGCAACCGCTCGCAGGCCTTTCAAGTATTATATCAAAGCTGCCGCTTGAAACAAAAGTAAAAAAGGCAGAGCAACTGTGGGTTCAAGGTGTGTAAGGCTAGGTTGTGAATAATTATGCCAGTCAGAGTTTTTCAGCTTCTTGAGGCCAAACTAGAAGTAAATGGAAATTTCAAGTGAGCCGGCTTCACAAGTGACCATGTAACATCTCTCTTTTCATGGGCTTGCTGTTCCCCATCCGTTAAGCTACACAGTTAACAAGACAACAGTGTAATTATGCTGATTATTATTATGTGCGCGAAATAATACAGTGTTCTTAGCGGCAATTTAAACTGCTGAGCGACTCAATCAACTTCATTCAGATTTTTTTCCTCCTGTCCACAGAAAAACAAATGCTAAGGTGGGAACAAAAGGCTACTAATACAGTAGCTTGATGAGGTTGTTACCCCTGTTTGACATGGACGACAGACAGTCATATTTTTACAGTGATCTGCTAGCGAAAAAAAAAAAGATCAGCAAGTAAAAGAAATGTGCAATATGGACAGGTGCTGTGTCGGAAACAAAGTGTGAGAAATGTACATGTATTTACATTCACTTGCCACTGACTCTTGCACAAGTATCTTTAACGCGCAGAACATAAAAGAAAGACATGGTGACAAAAAAAATATTAAAGTGTCACATACATTCGAATGTACACCGGCTCAAGCATAAGAAACAACAAGGCGGTCAGTTATAAAACTAAGAAAGCACAGTTTTTCGCCGAGGAGAGCAATTCCTCTAGGAATAATCTCGAAATAAAGTCGTTTTCTTTGTTTCTTCGGTGCGTCCTCATCACTGCACGTCATGTGAACCCTTGCAAGGGCCAGATACAGCATGCGTATCCTAATACTACATGTTTACCGCGGCGGCTTGTACCTCTCCGGCTCTACCGCTCAGCCGTTTGTAGTGAAACTGCGCACGGAGCTTTGATATTACGTTAAACTTTATTTGCTCGTAGTAAGTTAGGTAAGGGTGCTTAATTCGTTGCTGCTGCGTACAATGCAAACCCGCAGTCTGTACCGGGATCGGGGCCGAAAGCCGCCAACGCCGGCGCACGATTCCGCGGGTTCGCGCACGGCCGAGCCAGGTAGGCGCAGTTGTCTTAGGTAATTTACTATAAGGCAAAAGTTTATAACCTACAAACTTACTACGAGACAAAATGCAACCTCCGTGAGTAGTTTCACGCAATCAAGTGAACGGTTAAGACGGTAGGATTTTAATAGCCGCCACAGTAATGATGCATCACAGCAATGACTAACTGATGCACCTGTGAAACCATCGCTTATCTGTGCGCTATGTTCAAGCTAGTAATTACTTACCAGCGTATGTTGTCGCCTTGACTTGATCCGAGGTGCGTATTTTGGTTTGGTGGACACGGGAACGGAGCAGCGGTTGCCTCCGAAATTTTGCTGCACTACGTAAGGCGCAGTGGATTGGGGCCCGACATTTAAAGCACCGACTTAATGCTGTAAACCTGTAAGCCGACTTCGAAGTTCATTTCGCATGGGCGACACAAGAAACGAGAACATTCACAGGCGGAAAGTGCCCCGCAAGTACACTGCAAGGAACTGAAACGAGACCGCCGCTTGCGACCGCGCCGCGATTGCCGTGGCTGCGCAAAGGGCAAAGATGCGCGCACGCGCGCGAGACCGGAAGTGCAGGAAAAAAAAGCTTTGAAAAAATGTTTCTGTCTACAGAACATCCTAATTTTCTTTCCTGATAATTAAAAGTTGAGCGTATTTCAATTTTTCTGGCATAGGCGATAGTTTAATGGCTGTGTGACGTCGCAAAGAAGCAGACCAATAGTCATTCGAAAACGCATGCACGTAGCAGCGTTGCACAGAGGAGAAAGAGGACTGGCAAAAGTCGAAGGAAAGAACGCGCCAACTTTCGAATGGGATTGTGGGACCTGCACTGCGCGTAGACGTGTATTATTGCGCTCAAATGTGTATCGCAGCATAATCTAGCGACTGAGATAATTTGTGAGGAGTGCTCGGGAGGTGTTTGTGGGCCCCTTTAAAATACGGACGTCAGGGAAGTAGAACCTTGCTCATGGCATCTTGACGCAGTGCTTAATGTGTAGAAAACCAAGGAAACTAAGGATGCAATGAAGTCTTCTTCGAAAGAGACAATTGCTGTCACTGTGGCTGGGAAATGAAATAAACCTGTAAAAATACTTACTTGCAGGTCAATCGATCCTAACGTACCAAATTATTAAATTATGGCCCACTCTATATTCCTCGTAAGCCACAAATAGCGAACGTGATTCACCTAATATTGTGCTCTTTATTTACTTCATCTGCATTAATATAACAATCTTCTTTTTTCTCTTATTTACCTTACAGCTCTGTCACTTTCGTATGAAAAATGATTTCTTTTTCATGCTTGTGTCTTTCTGATGTTTCTTCTCCGATGTAAATTGCGAGTTTTCGTTGTGTTTGTACATAGTCATGGTTGCATTCTGTTGCTATGCTTGCTATGTACACCATGCCTTGTAACGGTTTCCTGGACTTATCCAAGCTGCTCTAACAGCTTTTATCCAGGAATCCTTCCAGCAAAACTTGAAAATAAACTGAATGAAATTGCATTAAGATTTTGTCACAATCAATTCGTATCACCTCAATATTTCTAATTCGCTTTCCAACTACCAGACACATCCCCTTGCGCAAGCATCCAAATAGACGTCAGCGGGACTTGCTGGGCGTGATGCTCCGACTAATTGGACGCACTTAAGTGAAGCGGACGAAAACGGGAAGTGGTGGAATGTCGTCGCAGCTTGTTTTATTCGTTCTTTTTTTTTTCGCGAAAGCGTCATTTCAGCTGAAGGAGGAGACGAAGAGTGTCAGTTTCAATCACCAATTAATCGCTGATCCGTAAAATCAAATAAAGTGTTTGTTATTGGACGTAGTGAATATTTGTACGAAACGAAAAGCACCCAGAATGCAATAAGCTCAAAAGTATTATTTCTCGTAAAAAAACCCATTATTCCACTGTGCATAACAGGTAAAACCTAGTATATAGTTCTCATGGGTCTTTTAAATCGAAATCTAACAGTAACGAAAAATTTCCGCATATTGGTGTTCATCCTTTTAGAAAGGCAGGCAGCGCATGGGCTTCGGCCTTCTACAAAGTGCGAGATATGTAGTGAGGATAACTCTGCAGTAAAGGTGTCTCTGCACCGAGAGCAGCTGTAAGTGCGGCACTCAGTTTCAGTGAGGATGAGGTGATTGGCTGCTACAACCCTCCTTACATCACGATTCCATACCGTAACGCAGAAAATAAAGGATTGAAATAAGGGAAGCTGCGCTGAATTGGATAGGACTGCACTCAAGCAGAATATTAAATAATCAAACGGTCAAAATTCTAAAATAAGCCTTGAAAGCGATATTTTGCACTAAACTTCGTGCTTAATCTTTTTCCGGGCTAGTGCGCGTTTCTGTCGTACGTAAATCAGGGTATGCTTAGATTTTACTTCTGTGTAATAACGGTTGCTTTATATGATGTAAACCCCGTTTCAGCTAATTACATTCGGAGTGCTCTTCGTTGCATGCAATTAATTATGTCCAATAACATTTTATTTAGTTTGCGGACCTACTGCTGTATAAAGCGTTTTGTTTCCACATCATGCTTCTTTCTTATATGATATTGCACTGTGCTTTACTGTTCAATCATACGTCCTACGATGAAATCGTCATCTTACGGGAGAAAACACAACATTTGATTTCTCAAGCTCTTTGATATAACGAAGTGACGTAATTTTTTAGCGGTTGTATATACAAAAGCAACATGCTCGGACTCTGCGACTCACAACTGCTGAAGAATGGGATGTGCTTGTACCTCCCCTATGTTCTGCCACTAAACTGTGATGACCTGACCGAGAGCGCGAAGTTCAGTTTCATAGAATTTAATTTTATTACCGACTAATTTTGGCTGATGATTTCAGATTGGGGAAGCTGCTGTTATGTCGCTTGGTAATGAAATATAGTAGATTTAATTCACATTCCAATCTCTTTTATATACAGAACATTTTTTCTCGCCCTTGTCGATACAAGAATCTATCAGCGGGCGGTTTACAGCGCTTTTAAAGCGAAGAAGCTCGTCGTGGGCAAATCGCAACGAGACAGAGGTGAGCCCCATGCATTGTAATTTTAGAAGCAGCAACGTGTTGCCTTGTATTGCTCCTAGCAAGTATTTTTCCTAGCTCCGATACCAAGGACCTTTGGAAAACCTCCTTCGCCTGGTTCATCATGCATGCCAGTCCAGGTTTTTTGGCATAACGCTTTGTGCCGAGGCAGTTGTAGAATATTGAAAGTAGCAATCATGTGCAGATTGATGAAATAATGTAATGTTACCAAGCGTAGATATATAAGGCATTTAATTATTGTTCCCGATTCCAACCTAATGTGTTAAGGCGAACGCAAAACTGTAATAGTTTTTGACAAAGGAATAGCGAAAGCTACAACGGTCGTGAAGGAAGATCTGAGAATACAGCAATCATTATGGCCAAGCCTTACGGCATACGGAGGCTTGCGCTCATAAGTAACTTCCGTTAAGGGATGGCGCTGGTTCCCAATTTTTTCACAAAGAAAAAGAAGACGAAACGTGTCTTGAGGAATCCAGAAATTCGTGTCTTTTCTGTGTACAACTAAGAGTATTTGACACGCATCTCTTCGTGAAGTGACTATAGAATGAAGCTGTGATAAGCTTCAGAGCATTCTCTACGTCGGAGGTGTGAGAAGCTATTGGGCAATCACGCCGTTTTCGTGGTATGATCAGCCGTTCTGATATGATCCGGTGCATTTGCCCGTATCTTGCTAGTGCGTCCGCACTGGTCCAGTTTTTACTTTCGTTTTCCACTAGATGCATGCCTGATAATTCAAAACAATATTAATTACTAATGGTCACTTCCTCTGGTTAAGATGTTGCTCCGTAGGCTGCTGAGTTGGCTCAATTTCCCCGATGAAATACCACAGGACGTTTGAGCCTTGCAACCTGCGAAAGCGTGCCAATTAGATATATCCAGAAACAAAAGCGTCGTTTCATTGGAAAGCAAGAGTACGGTGACCTGAACTCCAAATTACAATTTTGCAGTTACAATTACAATTATCAATTTTGCACATTACACGAAAACACGCGCAGTCCCTTCCATTGCTAAACTGCCCTCTTCAACACATGTTCGCCTTCGCTGCTCCAACTCTGTAGCAAGCAAAGACTCTCATGTAAAGTAAATTTGCGATAACATCTCAAATGCATCCGATGTATTATTTACTGGTTTGGTTTGGTTTCTGGCGTTTAACGTCGCAAAGGGACTCAGGCTATGAGAGACGCCGTAATGGAGGACTCCGGAAATTTCGACCACCTGGGGTTCTTTAACCTGCACTGACATCGCACAGCACACGGGCGCCTTGCTTTTCGCCTCCGCCGAAAAGCGGCCGCCGAGGCCGGGATTCGATCCCGCGTCCTTGGAAACAGTAGTCGAGCGCCGTAACCACTGCACCACCCCGGCGGGATGTAATATTTACTATCCCTACAAATAAAACCAAAGCTTAAAATGACAATGTACCCTAGCGTACTGATGTCAGCCTTGGGTAATTGACAGTTACCTCGTCTACTCCTCACTGTGTTCTACGAAAATTTAATGAATTAGTAGAGAGCAAGTAGTTATATTTTTATTTCTTAGCTTGAAGAAAAAATCGAAAAACAAATGTTGAAGGTATTCTGGGCACTTGGTTTCATCAAGTCAAGTTTCATCAAGTCAGTATTTTGTTTTTACTGTCTATAAACGAATAATCCCACCCACAACAAAATCCGTGTCACTACCACCCCTTCAATGTCGCAATGTACGTCCCCGATAATGCAATAATGCACATATCTTTGAAGCGACCTTCGCGATGAAGCTTTGTCTGCGCACTGGGTGATTGAACTAAACTAGCAGTTGTTCTCGTGACAGCCTTTTTCGAAGGATAACAAGCAAAGCTATATAGAATAGAAGCTCAATTCAAAAATCCTAACTAGCCGGTTAAGAGAAGACCTATACTACTTTTCGAGTGGAAGATTCTTCATCGAGCAAGTAAATAAAAGCTAGCTAATTAGTATTTACTATGTATAAACATCGGCGGCAAAAAAATATTTCGCACTAGAGTAGCCGACAGAAAATAGCTCTCAGTTGGTTCGAAAGGTTATGACGCAATCTATTTTTGAAAACCTTGCATTTAGCTTAGACACGCGATTTATATTTCGCTTGAGAGCGCAAGATGTTCTGCTCGCGGTGCAACTTCTGATTTCGCCTGACTGAGTTCGAGTGACCATGAGTGAGATAGGATTAAGCGTATTCATTTCCTTTAAAACCAACTGCACAAAATCTATGAAAATTGACGGGCCTGACCCAATGCAAGTGTCCAAACAGAAGTCAGACAGATACCGTCCCTAGCTCTCCTCAATAACCCTCCTAAACCAAAAGTACGAAAAAAGATGCCAGAATGAAAAAGCGATGTTAAAGGAGCCATTCCATCTACTCTTGGGTGTAGTTTGGACATCCCCTTAATTCAAACCTTTACCTATGTAGAAATTTTCGGAACTATGCAAAACCGTAAATATCTTTCCCTCATACAACTAAGCTCAAGCTTTGCTTAAACCGCTAAAATGTTTGTACTGCCGGACCGTGTATTCAAAATGACCGCTTTCCCGGAACACGAAGCAATCGACACACAGTGGTGTGCAAGCCTGTGCAAGTGTATATTGGTTTCAGGTTATGAGATCTCGCACCGCAGATCACAAAGGCGACTGAGGGTTGGGTGCATTTCAGGATTTGTAATAAGGAAATTACTACTTTCCATCAATATGGGGCGCAATTGAGGATCAGTAGACGTGTCAAAATTTCTGTGCATATAACAAACCTTTTAATGCGCCTTCTAGGAATTATGGCCTAACGGTTGGGCTCTCACGATTAAACACATGCAACGCCTTAACGGTGTATGTGTTTAATCTGGTTCTGGTAAGGGTATCATTTTGATACCCTTACCTGAACATATCTCTGGAACTTTTTGGAAACATAAACAAAAAAAAGCATAAGGGTCTACAAAGTGCAACACTTTTTCTTGAATCGCGCACAATTGCTAGGGCATCCAAGTGTATTGAATTAACCTAGCGCTATCGCTTTATATCTGGTTAGCAAGACTCAAAGGGCTGTTTTATGTATACTACAATAGTTTCAGTATATTTGCTCATGTTTCAGTTGCAGTTCCTTTTCACATATCATATAATAAATTTGACGTACGTGACGCGTGCAGACCAGCCAACGTCATAGTAACATGAAATGCTGCTACACTTACTGGTACTTCAGCCTTTCTAAATCAAATTATTTTCGAACATTGCCTGATTTATAGACCCAGTTTAAGCGTGCTAAATTACATGTTATGCACACATGTTGATGGCGCTCATATAAAATATTCTAAACCACATTTTTATTAGACCACTTACATTATATGTTAAGGTGGGGTGTCTCTTGGAGGTCGGCTATTGTCTTTCAGAAATCGGAGCAGGCTAGAACTCTTAGCGTTTTCGACCCTTTTGCCACAAGCTGACGCGTTCCTCCTTGGTATCCGTAAGTGCAGTCGTTGGAGTCGTCTTGTTATTTTTGTCTGCATTTCCGGGCAAGGCCGAAAATCGTTGCCAAGGTCCATCTCAGTAGCCGGCCTAGAAAACTGGTCCTCGGCACTTAAACTTTTTGAGGGCTTCATCAGCACGTGCCCATTAAATTCCTAACTTCGTTATATGCATTATGTATTTTCTGTGTTGACGTAGTCTTTGACCTTGAGCGATATTGGTAAGGAACCCTAACAACAAACTACCGTTGTCTCAAAATATGCCTTATAGGAGAGTATACCACTGCAACAACCATTCGCCTTAGCAGTCATATTGAAAATGGTTTCATCCCTCTCCACCTTTACCTTCAGCCTTGGATCATGGGTTGTTGACTTTTTGTCTTGATAGTATCATGTACTCAATGACGGCCTATTTGCAATTATGGCTGATCATAAAGCTGTCTTTGTACATGTCAACGTTTGTGAAAACGAGCAGTAATCTATAACAGTTTTAACCTGAAATACTCTCTAACTCGGACATAGCTATTTTTCGAGATTTGGGTGTCGCAGTGATTAATGGCGGATGCTATTTTCATGTAACGTTTCTTTCAACTCTCGTCTTTGTGCTCATGATTACATTTTAATCAAGTGACTTACTCTTTTAATTACGACTATCATTATAATCCACTAGTTCGATTTGTCAGTTAATTATTCTTGTGTACCTCGCCTGCAACTCTCAGAAACTCTTGTGAAATCCACCCGATGTCGTTAAAGAAGGGTTCCAATTTGGTAAAACTTTTGGGAGCCGCGTATAATATAAGTCTTTTTTTAGTTACGATGGGTGTCATTTTCACGCCCTCATTTGTGGTCTACTTTCTTTATGTAAATGTGCGATAACATATAAAAAAATTTGGCCTATGATTCAAGCCAATCCTTTGTTCAAAGGGTCAATTGTACAATCCCGGCTAAACAACATCAGCACAAGTGGCTGGCGACCAGACCTGTGATATCTCAAAAGGCGGCGCCGTGGTTCGCAGAAATCTCTATCGTATCGTTTTCACTTTTACAGCAGAGAGAGGGAGAAGGGGGCGGGGGGGGGGGGGGGGGGGGGGCTCTTTGTCAAATGTGTCCCTGCTTGAGCGGTGAAGTGCCGGCCTTACATGACTGTTGTCATGAGCAATAATGTTTTGTTACGTTTATGTCAGCAAACATAATGTTTGGCACCTTGCATTTGGCTGAAACACCTAATATTGAAACATGTGACGAGCTGGTATACTCTGGTTATCAGCCACTTCACCAGCCACAGCGCCATTGTTGCCATATTAACAGTTATCCCTCTACATTTAACAGTTTTTTTTTAACTCTTTAGCGGGTGCAGATGCTGTGTTCTAGTAGTCGTGTTTTTTGGCGGTTCTTACGTACTTTTGGCTGTTTCTTTAGGAATGCATGGCATCCCTTAAATATAATGGAGGCCAATATCGGTATACGCCTAATATGTCTTGAATTGATTTATGTGGCATTTGTAATGCCATTACTGAATCTTCTGCTGCTGACCATGGAGTCCAACAGACTGGTACCTGTTATGCATGCGGAGAAGTTTAGGAAATAGTACATGCCGGACTTAAGATTCGAAACAAGACACAGGAAGTTCCAATGAGTCTATCACAATAAACAGTTACTCCAATTCAAGCGCAATCGAAGCAGCTAATGTTCTTCAGTTAGGAAACTGAAATGCAGCAGCATTATGGCACAAAGCAAGCAAGTACACAGACATGCTGCCAAGCGAAGAGGCTATCATCGAGCGGGCCATATATGCTATATTCATGCTTGTGCTGTTATGGTTGAACGCAGAGTCTACACACACGTTCAGTCAACTGAACATTACCAAACATAAACAAGTATCTGTATAGGAACAAAAATCACAAAACCCGTCATAACTTTTCCGGCCGGGCTCGTATAAAGCTAAGTAACGTCGCTGAAATCATGAGGGGCTCGAAAATATAATTTAAACGATCGGCATAGTAAGCAGGGCTCAGCATCGCTGGAGCCCTGCTTAGAACCACTAGTAGGAGAGAGCAACCTCTCAATACATCTCGGCAACCTAAGTTGAAGGAGATTATTTCGTTATGTCAGTTAAAATGTCCTTAGTTAGCAGTTTATAGTCGGGAAAGAAGTGCTTTTGAAACTTAATTTATAACCTATTGAAGGCAAGCGACATATTTCTGAATAAAGAAACCATTCGTAGCCCGAAGTCTCGAGTTGTAAGAGAAAATGGTATGTTATATTCTATTAACATTTTACAGGGTCGTTACAAACCAGCCGTTAAGGCTCTTTGGCTAGGCTGCTGGACTACTTAACACAAGTACGCGGGACCAAATCCCGGCAGCTGCAGCCGCTTTTCAATCGGGGTGAATAGGAAGGCGCCCGTATGCTTTGTGATGGATGTGCACGTGTAAAGAGTGCACGGGGTCGAAACGGTTGAAATTTTGAAAGCCGTCTTCAAAGTGCGTCCTTCAAGCCTGTGCCTCTTAGGGACGTTAAAACCCTATAAAGCAAACCAAATGTTTTTGCAGACTCATTACCTGTATAAGATGTGCAAAAATTGGCGTTCTTGTGGAAACATTGAATTTATCGAGCTTTAGTGGGTTTTGGGACTTCCTTTTATGAGCTTTTAATTTTTAGGTTGACAGCACTGCACAGCTAGACGCATTTTAATTTTGGCGATCCGGCTATCCGACAAGCTGTCAGATGTGCTAATGTTTTTACATGCGACAGTATACCATATCGTATAAATGTCCAGTTAGACTGCTTTGATGCTATACATATGTAGAGCACCTGCTAACAGTTCAATTTAAGAAAGTAAAGGCAATCCAGAAGGAAGCGCGGGATATATTTTTTATCTAGATTATCATCATTTTCCAACCTCTTCGATTATCTCCTTGTAAGTAACCCGTAAATCCTGGTTTCTCAACAGGGGAATATTAGTTCTTGATCTGCATCGTAGATCTTAAGTGAAGCCATTTAAAATAACTTAGATACAATTCAGCCAGATATATATAAGAGGCATGCCTCCCTAACCTTGATGCAATCCTGCGCATGCATTAACACAATGAAACAGTTTTCTGCTTCAATCTTGTACATTAGAGTTTATTACATGCAGCATCTCCCACAATTGTGTATGGCAGTTGAGCTTCCACCCTCTAAGCGAGCAGTCATGGCATGCTTGTGCCTGGTGGATACCGTAAACTTAGATGTGAATTTTAAATTTTTAGTAGGGTATATTTTTTCACAACGGCCAATTTCAGCTTCCCCTAAATGGAGTAACGTCCTGTGTACGTTTTACATTTTCGCAGGGAGAGCCATGGAGCACCCGGGTTTGAATTTCTACTGCGAGGAGTGAAGAGGAGGACTATCTTACAAGAAGGAGGCTATGGTGATTGTGGAAAAACGGGTCGTCGAAATCTTGTGTGAGAATGCTGTCCCATTTTCAGCTAATTGTTTAACCGCCCATCAGATTAATTTTGTCCTTGTAACACTAACATGTCGCTTACCGCAAAACCGATTTTGCCGGGACGTGTTATTGTAGTTGTGGCTGTAGGAAGAAGGAAAAGAAAAGCACGGGCCTGCTACTGACTAGCTGAACCACCTCTGCTGCCTCGTACAGACAGAAGAGAGAAAGTAGAGAAGAAAAAAAAAGAAGAGGGAGAGAAAGACGCGCGCCGCTATAGCCGTCGTCTACCATCTAAGTGGTGGCGGGTGCAACAACGGCCAACAACAGATAAAAATTTAATCGTCTTTGCCTTGCGGCGCTCTGCTCTGTGATGACATGCATGTTGGAAGTTTTATGAGCACACAAATATTTTGTGAAATTATTAGTGTCCTGTTATAGAAAGAAGAAAGCTCCACGCACCAAACTGTAGATCAGGTGTAAGGAGCCAGGTTTTGGTTTGCCGACTGTGCATTCCTAACTTAAGTGACAAGCAATCACCACTGCGCCTATGCAGAGAATTCATGACTTAGCTCTCAATTTGTCGTAAAGAACATGAAGTATAAAATAATAGAAATACCATAAAAGATATTCAATTGCAGCGGTACCATAGCGCTCAAGGGTATCCCACTGAACCTGACAGGCGATGCGCCTCAAAAAGATGCTCTTGTCTTGAACCAATCTTCGGCTTAAATTTCGTCACAATAAGGAGCAGAGAAGAACGCCAAGACTATATTTACGTCGAAAATATATCTAGGATTTCTACATATTTGGGAGCGTCTCTCTATGTTTGATATTATAGGAAGGGAAAGGCGCGGTAACTTTCTCACTTACTTTCTGTGGACACCTCAACCGCGCCGTAAGGGAAGGAAGGAAGGAAGGTGGGAGTGAAAGTGGAAAGAGAGAAAGAGGAACCGTAGTGGAGGGCTACGGAGTAATTTAGACCACCTGGTGATCTTGTCTCTCTATGTGAGATTGCTAAGAAATTGCTTTTATATCAATAAAACCTACATGAAATTTTAAGTGTTAGAGATCGTATTGAAGTATTTGAGCCAAATGAGACTGCTACTTAACGACAACGACTCGTTCGTCCACAACTGCTATGCGAGGGTAAAAAAGTTGGTTTTTTGTGTGAGTGCCACATAGTAGGAGTGTATAAGCGCCACAATATATGCATTGTGTTGCATGGTAATTTGAAGTAACGCCGAGCGCTTTCGAAGACGGAAGTCACGACAGAGGAACACTGCGAATGAATCCTTCCAGATGGAGCTGTTAAAGAAATGGAGTAACGCACGATGCACGGGTGTCTTCCTCTGTTCTTCATCCAACACACGGCCGCCGTACCATTTTGGTAAGCAACGCGACCTAATAGTAAACCGGGCATCACGGGATAGCAGAAATAATGAAAAGAGCGTATCAAAATCAAGTAATGATTTCGCGATGCGCGTTACTAGGTGCAGTGGCACAAGTCTACACCATTAGGTTTTTACCTCATTGTGAGGCCGTTCCCAGCATAGTGACTGCAGTACGATGTAAATCCTTGAATTTATTATTAGAGTTTGCTTACACAGCATCTTTGGTTACAATAGTGGTTTACTGGTCGCAGATGCTGTGAGCAGCACCACCCTTGTTTGTGCAGTTTCTTTACAAAGCAAACAGATTGCGTTGACACCACATTGAATGCAAGAGATGTGCACACATAAAGTCTTTTCTGTACAGCTTGCTTTCAGAAAACAACACACATTGCAATAGGAAGATTATTGTTAAACAATGTGTTGTAGCACAGTATTATTTTCGTAAAATTCTCGCTTGAAATGTGCATATATGTTGCACCACTTCACAAAAGCCACGCCCACTACCAAAATGTGCATTTCATATTTTTCATATCCATCACAAACTGCTAGCGGTGTTGTATAATGAGTTATTATAAATTTGTGTTTTAGTAACCAGCATACGCCTTCGCTATTATGGTCGCAGTTACTGAGTTACCCCATGTATGTTGAGAAAAAATGCAATAATTAGACAACAGCAGCAACTGAAAACCCCGATTGATCCCCTAAACTGCAAGTGGTGTATTTTGAATTCAAAACAGTGCACGCCTTTGTCCCCTTGTACAGTGGTATTTCTTCACATAGAGGGAGCCCCGTGATCAAAAAGCAGAGCAATGACAGCAGTAAATGCATTAGAATACGTTAAAAACAAACGGTTACCTCCGTCCTTCACATAAATATTCATCTTTCTCATTTATATTTATGCAGATAAAGGAAATGATTTTACTTTTCAAAGCATATAGGATAGCCATGAGGAAGCTTTTCTGACAAGCGAGCAGATAAAATACCGCTCATTACAACTCAAAAAAATTTTCCATTCTGCAAGTACTTACTACCAGCTTCTTGGAAAAAATTATTACCAAACGTCAAGTTAGAAATGCATTAGTATTGCTTCTATACGCAACAAAGCGGCATTGCAATATTTATTAGTAAAACCTATTGCGGTGTGTAAAATTGTTGCGCGGATTATGGGCGGCCGAATGTTCTACAGGTTGCCCCTATGCAAACAGCAAGCATATAACAAAACATATCCGAGCAAAAAATCATGTCTTTGCGACCAGGTACGAAGAAAGCTTGCAAATTTTTAAAACGAAGGTAACACCGGCAGAAAAGATCTACCTTCTTAATCATAATATCACAAATGTCGACCAGTCTGAGAATGTATAAATATAGAAAGATTTGTAAAATCAAATGGAGCTTGAATCATTCACGGTACGAAACTAAACAACCACACTCACAGCTTCACCCACCGGCAGTAAAAATCATGGCATTACACTCCGACAAAACCTCAGGAGATAAATTCTGGTAGCATTAAAACATAAGCTCAAGTAACAAAACAGCAATGGATAAAACCATCATTGTCCCGAAAACCGGGAAGAACGCCATTATTTCAGCCGGTGGTTCGAAGTGCGGCCCCAAGCTGTGATTGGTCCAAGCATCAGGATCGCATTTCAACAACTTCATAACGTTCGCCGCCCGCCTGAGCGCCGCTTCATTCATTCTTTTCATAAAAGTGCTGTACTCTCTCAACAACGGATAATTCTTCCGTATAGGTTGTGACGATGAAACGTGATAGAAAGGTTCTCTTGATTCCACGAGACGTGCAAATCTTCTCTTTGTACACCTTTCAAACCTGGGTATCACGCATACACATCTTCCCTGCTCAGCCAGTAATAAACAGGAGATGCCATTATTTATCACCATTGATCTCCCGTGTACACGTCCCCTATATGCAGATGACAGCTTCTGGAATAGAGAGGTATCTCTATTATCTCTCTGAGCCACTATGCTTTCAACGAGCGTGCCCCGCGCGAAGCAGATAACAACCTGCCGCTTGTCCAGAGCTTCCTCGAGCTTGGCAAAAGTATCCACGACTTCTGGCGTAGCTTGCGAACTAAGCCTTGATACTAGTTCGCTTCGATAGAAGTTCGACAGTGGTAGGATAGCCAAGAGCCAGACACCGTGAAGGATCCCCCGTGCTGGGGCTGAGCCCCTTTGCTGTGGAATCGGTGAGGAAGTGGCGAAAAAAAACGCCAGCTTAAACATCAATACACCGCATATTCTGGCCGATAGGAGACCATTTTTTTCCTTCAAATCTGCGAAGACGTGCACGATAAGGCAGATAGCAAGGGCGAAAAGGAGAAGATAAATACCGACCTTAGACTCAACAAGAACGCTGGTGAACGACACTGGTTTGGGTTGGCCGCCTTTAACGTAGAACGTTTCAACCGCATGCAAATCGGTCGTAGTCAAGGTAAAGAAAGACACAAATCTCCAGGTTACCGGTAGGATCACCGCTGCGACATCAATATTTCCTGCAGCGAGCTCAGCGAAGAGAGTTGAAATATTGGCGAACATTTTTCGTCTCACTGTCACGTTATAAACTGACATTGCGGTCAACCCCTCTTCGGTGTATTGTGGGCAGGGTTGCGATAGAAGGCTTTTGCGTTTCCTTTTTAAAAGGCACCCAACATACAGGACGCTGTTCCTGAATCCAGCCTGCTTCCGCCTGTTTGCAATTACATTTTGAGTATTCGAACAGCGACCCGCCGAGTACTTTATTAATCCACCGCGTTGACGCCCTCGCGCTAGATGCGAGGTAACCTGAGGGGTGCCTGTTTCACTGACACCGCATGTGCCAAATCTTGCATGATACTCGCAAACGTGTTATTTGAAAGCCGTCCGTGCTGCAGCGTTATCCGATGTCGCAAACCAATCGACTAAGCAACAGAAATGCGAAGAATATTCTAAAACGTGATTAAGGCACGTAGATGTCTTTAGATCGGAGCTTAATACAAGTATCTTTGTCCTTGCGCTGTTTTCAGTGTTTGTCATCACATATTTCAGAAACTGTCCTATGCTAGCCAACGTCCATTGCGTAACAGGCCACATTTGATGCTGCGGAAAAGAACGATGATTCGAGGCCATATGGGCATCGCAAGTGAAGTGTGCAACATGGTCGTACCTTGAGACATATTTGCTTAGCGTGCTCAGAATGTGTGCGGACTGCCTTTCAAGAATAGTAAAATTTCTAGCACTAACAATTTGCGATAAGAACGACGAAAAAAGGTATAGATACAAGAAATGTGGCTTGCATAATGTGCGTATAATTTACAGGCTCTGTAGGCACGGATCAGCTCGACTTGATTTGTAAGACACAAAGTAACGATGTCTTTTTTATCAGACACTTATGTCAACATGAATGAAGGATACACCAAAGCCGAAACATAGTGTTTGCTGCGAGCTACGTAGTTGAGAAGTATACACGACTCTGCAAAGTTTTCATGCATTGCTTTGTTGGTACGCAGGTATTCACGTAAGAATAGTAATTGTAGTTGGAGTGCTCCTGCATAAATAAAATTTCAAATATTGTTAAGCAAAGTGTTTACGCAGCGCTATCAGCATTCTTAAAACAATTACATGCCCGCGGCAATCTTAAATGGAACTGTAGCCCTAACCTTTCTTATAGTCACACGATGCGGCACAACACCTGTCTACATATTAAAAGCACTAGGAACAGTGTGAAACTAGGGGATGCTCCAGCCGTGCTTTTGCACGAACCACCGCACCTATTCAACCACATGAATAGTACAGCAACACAAAAATATCACTTCGCACACACGAGAAACGATTCGTTTCAGTACTACCGTAAAACGTTAGAGTGTAGTATTGCGGGTTCTCTCGACAAGTTCGCAATTCTGCGACAGCAGAAAGATATACGAGTGGTAGCGACCGCTGCGTCCAGCAACGTCCCGTAGTGTAGGCAATCGTCCGAGGACAAAGTCCACATGTTACACGTTTACACGCAGCCTAGCACGAAAGAGGAGTATGCTCCGAAGCGTGATCTTCAGATGACGTTAAAAACGTTCGGCGGGTGTTTCACAGCGTTTTACGCTGATTGGACATCTTGTTCGACAAATGCAACGCCGTCGGGAAGAATATAAAAGGGCCAGCGCATCGATCGCATATTAAAAAAAAACATATCATAATCTGGGTACACGAACAGTGCCTGCGAAGTTTTTCAATAATTCTATTGGTGCGAGCTGTGCTAGGCTCAGGGCGATAAGGAATTGAAGATCCGTCTAGCGATGAGGACATACAAAGAATAAGGTTGCTTTCGCACCAGGGGATATATAACACAGGCAGGCACATTAAGCGCAAGAGTATTCGTGCGCAAACAAATTGTGAAGGGGAGGTGTTTTTAACCGTCGTTACTGAACAAAGTTTCGTTTACGCCCACTGTTCAATATTTCGAAACCCCATTTTGGGTGCTTCATTTTTCGGGCATACCAGGTGTTTATGTGAAACACGCAACTTTTGTTGGTAGCTATTTTGCCAGTGTAACGCAAGAGATGGCAGACGGGTGAAAATCGGGGAATCACAGCACATAGGGAAGTCTGGTAGTTAATTTTTAATCTAGCGCATCTGGCACCTTCTTACACTAACTAATTTTGTAAATGCGTCCGTACAGAAATATCAGGGACGATATTTGGTAGTGAGGAGAACTATAGCTGCAAAAGAGGATTACATTACAAAGAAGAGTTCCCTGTGCAAGTCCTCTTTTGCAGAGGCTTGGCTTACCAAACAGGATAGTTGACTTCGACTTGGTGCTCCAAACATCTACGCCAGAGACAACATACAAAATCGACAAAGTAGAGAACAAGTCATACTACTTTACCGACCACAAGAACGTATTTATTGGGATTAATAAACAAGCTACATAAGCTATACTTTTTCTGTGTCGATAAATCGAATCACAATTAAGCTACCACAAAGCTGATCATAAGCGTAGCCAAGCAGTCGTTGCTTCCGCTGCACAACCACGTTTAACCAGAGCCAAACCACAGCCAATTTTTGCTTAACACAACATTTAAGCGACCGCAGAGGGATGTCCGCGGCCGTGTTCTTTTCATGACACTGCCCAATCGAGGTAACCGTTGGTCGTAATCAAGAACGGGGAATCATAACGTTCTTCCAAAACTTGCTTCTGATTCACCAGTCGACATCTCTAAACGTGGTCGAGCTAAATATCCCTTTACTGCAAAATCTTAAGACGTTTGAATATAATCCACGCGTAGATAACCAAAGTCATGTGTTAGGTCAATGACCTAAATGAAATGGTTGAAACATATTTTGTGAAGTCAAGTATATGATGGGGAATATATAACAAAACACCTGACATTACAGACAATTGATTTTACAAAAAAAAATAATAATGAAGGCTCACTCCAGAAGAAAACTGACGGCCTTCCTTCAGACAGCCAGCCAGGCGGGACTCTACAGACTAGACACAGCAGGCAAGCAGTAATGTTGAATTAGCTGACCTAGAAGTCGGGGTTGCCAGAAATGTGTATCGTGGTGGCATAATCTAAGCTTAGTCATTTGTTAATGTGGACAGAGAACACGGACTGCGAAACGCGAATCAAAACCAGTGACTGGAGCCAATAACGCCATCGCTTCAAACCCCTGTGATGGAGCAAGGGCGTTTTAACAAACTTTTATTGAGGTCAAGCCCGGCACTGCTGTTAGCCAGTATTATACATATGACACGTGGCACACATTTGTTAGAACTGTCTTCAGTTCAGTTCAGTCGTTCAGTCGTGTCCCACTCTTCGTGACCCTATGGACCTTGTCACGCCACGCTTTCCGGTCCTTGCAACATCGGACTTTCCGGTCGCTTCCCGACACATCCACAACTGAGCGCCCGTTTGGCTTTAGCCCAGCCGCTTCATTCGTCCTGGAGCTACTAGGAATCGCCCTTTGTTCCTCCCCAGTAACATGTGGGACGCCTTCCAACCTGGAGGGCTCATCTTCCGGCGCCATATCATTAATGGTATTGTGACTGGCCATAGGGTTTTCTTGGCAGGAAATACTGGAGTGGGTTGCCATTACCTTCTCCAGTGCATCACATTTTGTCAGAACTCTGCCGTGACCTGTCTATCTTGGGTGGCCCTACACAGCAGAGCTCACGACTTCATCGAGTTTTGCAAGCCCCTTCGCCACGACAAGGCAGTGATCCATGAAGAACTGTCTATTTCAACATAATTCAGATGCGTATCCAACATTATGATGTTCTCCTTGGAAGATGAAGTTTTTCAGCTACTCTGAAACGAGAACGTGTTCATCAACTTGGCTTTTATTGAGACGGTGGCAAATTTCATCTTTATGGAACGCTTTCTCTCCGTCTCTATCTGCACATTTATGAAGACAGTAGTGAAGGCGAATTTGAGACATACCTGAGCCGGAGGACCGACATCCCAGAAAGCCCATGTCCCTCATCTGGCGTTCTGTGCGGGGCCTTCGTATGCCTCCGCAGCAAATCCAACCTTTCTGAGCTTTGGCTGTATGTTATGATTGTAACAAGACAGGTAGCAACGGATGTCTAAAAAAATTGCGAGTACAACCACTATCTCGGGTGCCCAGCGTGTTCCTCCTGCGTCATGGAAATCAGCAACGCATGTCATTTTTTCCGGTGAGGAACTCGACTCTGCTCTTGCGGGATTTAGGCATTCGTCTTCACCAGGCCAAGATGGAATCTCATACATTGCGCTGTCCCATCTTGGCCACGACGCGGGAAAAAGAGCTCCTCAAATATTATTACCATTCCTGGTCCAACGGTGTTGTTCCCCAGAAGTAGAAATCTAGTCGGCTGATACCAATACCAAAACCAGGGAAATCTCCGATTGAGCTCACATCCTGCAGGTCAATTGCTTTGGCCAGTTCGGTGGGAAATGTCATGGAAAGAATGCCTTTGACACGCCTTAATTGGTGCATCGAGCCCTGCAAAATATACCCCAAAGCAAAGGCCGGCTTTCGGCAAAGTCGCTTTTCTGACAGCGTCGCAAGCCTCGTGTCCGCGGTTCCATAACATAAACTAATGAAACGTCTGTCCGAGGCACTATTTCTTGATGTGAAAGGTGCCTACGACAACTAGGCCCATGAAGCTATATTTGACGCGCCGGAAACTGTGGGCATCGGTGGTCTTATGTTTGCGTAGATAGAGATCTATACTCAGTGTAAAGGTGCCTCGATTCCAGAGCATTGTATGCACCGTCGCCTGGCCCAGGGCGGTATGCTCAGCCCTACTTTATTTATTCTACCGCTCATCGCGTCCTAGAGAACTTTACTTCCACCGTCCAGATATCAATGCACGCCAAGACATCTGCATTTGGGCCTTTTCTGTGACACGTCTGCTGATGCGTGCAAGACTTTAACGGCCAGCAACAATAACTTCATCTTATCTTCAGAAGCAAGGCCTCAGCATTTCACAGGAAATGTGCACGCTAGTGCATTTACACGCACATCTATGACTCTATATCCGGTATCAATCGATGGTCATATCATTCCTTACTACAAAACGCATGATTTCTTATGGATTCTAATAGAGCCAATCATACAGACCGCACTGCACCCTACTGAAAAAAGCCAACATCCATTGCTCACTTTCTCCGCTTTCTTGGCAGAAAATCGTAAGGCTCATCGGTTCAGTCAATGCTGGTATTGTACTGAGCAATATTCTTAGGATTCCTGTGGTGGAGTACGCCCGTACTTTGAAACAAGTGCAAGACTAATTTGTGTGTCCTCCAGGCAGCGCATAATCAGACCGATCGCACATTCTCTTTCGGAGCGCTTCAACATTAACATTGGGAATTATTGTGCTCGCCAAGTGCCACTCCCTTTCGGCGCATATTGACTTATACTCCTTGCGAATGCTCATACGTCGTATTTCAAAGGTTCCACATCACCTTACTCAGATCTTTCAGCAGAGGCCATAATCTGCATTTTCAAATATCATAGAAACGTACCGAAATAGAATAAATAGACACATAGAAACTTGTAGCTTACGGGGGTCTCGTTTCTGTCAGTCTTGAAGCCATATGTAACGTAAGAGGGTTCTAGCACAGCTTTCGCCCTCGCTTTTGATCACGTTCTACGTGACGCTGGCGGTAACACATGACGTACCACGTCAATCGCTATGGGTGAGGGTGGTGCTGGTAAACACTCTCAAGGTTCGTATACAGACAACATTAATACCCAAGAAAGTAGCAGGGGGGACAGCGGCCGATGTAGCTCAGTTGGAAGAGCACCGGACGCGATATTTGGAGGTCGTGGGTTCGGTTCCCACCATCGGCACGTTGTTTTTCCTTCTATTTTGTGTTTATTTATCTTTCCCCTAAACAGATTACATTACTAATTTATGTAATAACCGAAGTAAAATTTTAAATAGAAAACGAGACATAAACTGCAATCCCCAATGCTTTCCTTGGCCTCGCCGACTGTTGGCTTCTTTTCTTCATGTAATAGAGCCTAGTTATACGCAGTGAGGGCTTCGAAGATTCATGCAGGAAATCTCCAGAAATGTTTTCGTATTTGAGATGCACCCAATGCACGGAACGCTGTTCCAAAGTATTCTGCGCTTCAGTCGGCTCGGAATACATTTTTAGAATTCATACAGCGTCCGCCGAAATATCACGAACACGTCGCGTCAAGATTCTCACTCCAGATTCCTCTTTATCACAGGGTTGTGTATTTCGGTTACCTCATATGCGCGATATTGTGGATGGCAATAGCATATGTGTACTCTAAACGTGGTGTTTGCCCCCGCTTTATCTCGTAGGACTAGCAAATCTACAAATTTGCAGAAAATCATCGAATAGACGAGCGCTCTATGAAGGCATGCTGATCTTTAGGCGGAATTTGAATCCCTGTATCTTCGTGTTTAATAGTTTTCTGCATATATGTCAAGAAATAGGCTACGCTAGGGAACGTCATTTCCGTAACGGTCACATATAGGGCTGAAGGCAGATACGATCAGGCGAGGTCGAGTGCACATTACAAGTCAGATGTGCAGTGTGGCCTTATTTCGAGACGTGTGTGTTTAGTGCGCTGAGGATGTGTTTCGAATCTATTGTCAGAAATAGTTAAATTTCTAGCAACAAGAATTTGTAATGTGAAGAACAGACAAAACATTATACAGGCGGATTGTGCCTCGCCCGGTAGGTACGTCTTTGTCAATAATATACGGCCCAAGGCGTTCGCTTCTAAACCCTGTAACAAGGCTCCTGTAAGCAATATATAATAGACAAGCTAGAGAAGAGTTCCGACGAGATTTGTCATCTACGCGGTTTCGAACGCTGGAGATGTGCAACGAGCCTAGATACGGTGCTTAAAATCAAAACCCGTGGACCTTATACTTTTGACAAAGACTGTACAATCAATTCCCATTGTTTAAGTACAGTACAGATCGGTACGTATACACTTGAATTCGACAAATGCTGCTGTCTCTGCGAAGCTGCCACGTATATCCTGTGATTATAGTTGGTTTACATGCATATTGAGGATTTCAAGTGCGTTCAAGAAAACAATTTCAGCAGTAACTTCTGAATTTTATAAACTATAATATGGTCATAGCAATGCGAGCTGAGCGAAAGCAGTTCAAACCCCCACCTTTATACCCACAATGGACGGCTCAAACTCTGCCTCTCGTCATTACTAGCGACGTGCAGTGTGGAACTAAATGATTAATTGCATTCGTCAAATTCAAATTAGCTGGATCACTCATCCCATTTCTGAGTCGCTCTGTGAAATTATGAACATAAGTTTTATAAATGTTGTACTTTGTACCACTTGCAATAAAATTAGCTGAGGCTTAGCTTTAGGTAAGCTCGGTAGGTTGCGAAAGCAATAATAGCATGGCTAATACTACGTCGACAAAGAGTTTTTACTGTTAAAAGCGTCTATTACATTCTATTCAGAGCCGTCACCGGTTGAGGACGATTCAATAGAAACGCGGCGCGCTCGTCTAGCTGCATCTTGAGCGCGCCGTCGAGCGAGACGCTGTTCCCGTTCTTCATCGGTCTCTGTAGCCCGCTGTCCTTTCCTGGCTTCATCAAGACGGAGTGATATTTCTTTCTGTTTATTAAGATGCATAGCGAGTGCCTCAGCTTAGCAAGCGTGAGCATTTATATACCCATCGTTTTCCTCCTCCTCCTCCTCTCGATTGCGAGAGAAGAGGTGACAGCAGCGCCTCCACTCGGTATCGGCGCGGCTCTAGCGGCAGCGCGCCGTGCCTACCAGCTGCCGCCACCCGACGGCTCGACTTGGTAGCCCATCTCTCGCAGCTGGTATGACGTCACAGTGACATCATCTCATCCGCGGCGCGCCGTGCCTACCGACTGCCGCCACCCGATGACTCGACTTGGTAGCCCATCTCTCACAGCTGGTTTGACGTCACAGCCATCTGGGGTGATTAAAGGTCAAACGTGCCTACCGACCGTGGCTACACGAAGGGCTGAAAATGGGAGTAGTATTGCTTTCGAAATAAAACCAAGAATATGTTTATTTAAACCCCCTACGGATCTGGACTGTCCAGGATCGTCGCAAGCAGACTCCTATTTCTGGCTTCTGACAAGCCCAGCACATTTTGTGTTTGTGTAACCCTGTGTCCGGTTTGCAACGAGTAGGACCAGTCCAATAAAAGTTTTAGTTGTGCCGAGATATGTAGGTGAGAGCACTAAAAGAACGTTTTCGTAGAATTTTCATTAAAAAAGCCTCCAATAGGAGGTTACGAAATGAAATAGAACTTCGGTTTTCAACGAAAGTCCAGTACTTCTGTAGTTGAGAGGTGCTTTGAATCACGCCTAACAAAGTACTTTCGAAATTTTAGGCCATAGTTTTCTACTTGCCTTGAACTTCTGTCTTTACTGATAAACGTAGAACCGCCATTCATAAAGGAATGTTTGCATCTGCAATATTTTTACTTAAACAGGGATATTGACTCAATTATTCATTCAGATTTAGCTGAATCATAGCAAATGGGCATTGAGGGTATGAAATAAAAGCTTATTAGAAGTTACTTGTCTGAAGTACAACAAGCTGTTTTTATCTCTAACGTCCTTTCGATTCTTAACATAGATGCAAACTTGGAACGCTATTTTTATGGCGACTTTAATGATATTGTTACGGACGAAGGAGGAAGAAGAGGGCAGTGGCGTGGGCAGGAGCGCGAGCACTAGGCCCGCACACAGATTCATTAAACGTCATCTCACGACCATCGAGCATCTTCTCTCTGTCCTCTGTTTTCCTGTTGTCATTGCTTGACGCCACGTAACAATATACACAAAGCCTCATTTACGAATGGACTACTATTGATATTATGATGTTCGTCTCGTGTTTCAAGGCAGCTACATGCCTACATATAATACCCCTAAAGATCTTACACTTTATTTACTTGAGACAACGGGACTGTGCCAGAAATTTATTTAATTAGCATTTTATTACCTCATAAGATCGGGTAGCGAATGTACAATTCATGGGGTAGTCTTTGATTGCTATTTGAAGTTCACTACACATTTAGCGCGCCCACGTAGAAAAAAATGTGCATATAACATTCCTGTACTGCTAATAACAGTTATCCAAGTCTATGCACCGACCACTACTGCTGAAGAAGCTGACGTTGAGAGATTTTATGCGGACCTACAATGCCTTTTAGACCGCACCCCATCATCAGACGTCGTTTTTCTCATAGGAGACTGGAATGCTAAGGT
>JAJIZL010091559.1:0-14337 GCA_023969395.1 Amblyomma maculatum
ATATATGTAACAAACAGTCATTATAATGACTGTTTGTTACCGAATTAGTGGCGCAGATGTAATTCTGGTTTCGTACGAGTTGTCCATGACCTCTTAGCAGGTCCACTGAATACGTCGGTGGCATTTTCTTTTTTTTTTTTTTTCCATGCAGTTTTCCATATAACGGTTACATGGAGTATCCATAACGGCATGTGGCACGGAGCGTGAACGAGACGGAGATGATAGAGAATCCCAGGAGATGGCCGGGGCATGGGCCTTAGCGGAAATTTAGACATGTGTCATTGGGTCTTCATTGTAACATGGCTTATTCTGTAAAGTATACACTGGGGAATTCACCCAACAAGCCATATCTGACCAAGAAAATTAAAAGATCCGAAGCGACTTTGCTATGTCTACACCTGAGTGGATGTATAAGACGGACCTGCCACCGTCTCCGATATGTTAACATGTAGCGTGTGCGGTGATATAGAACATTATCTTAAGTGCTATCTAGTGTACAATACGAAAAGGTGTTTGTTGTGCGCTTCCCTCAAGAAGACGCGAATCCCTTAGAGGACATTGTCTACTCGCGTGGAAGCCTGTGATGTAGAAAATAGCGAAATAGATCAGCCAGGTCTCAGATATTTGGTTGATCCGTGGACCTTTTTTAGCATTTAAGCGTAGCTAAAGTGGCGAATTTTGCTGCGGAATACCGCAGGGCTAACCCTTTCCTGCCACTTGCAATAACCACAAACTTTCAAAGGCTAACTTGAAGAAAACCTTGGCAATTTCGACGACTACCTGTTTAATATTGTGTTGAATGCATAGCGCGAAATAAGCTCCTTCGCCTCATTTACGACAGGCTGAGTGGCGAAGTCGTCCATTCGAGCAGGACGACGCACAGCTCTAAACGAGAAACCGCGAATGCGGACATATATTCTAGACAAAAAGCAAATGAAGCGAACTTCTCAGTTTTTCAGGAACGGAGACAGTCGGCTCCGCCCTAATCGGGCGACGAAACGAAGGAAGCAAGAGATACGACAGTGATGCCCACTTTGGGGTCTTCTTGCGGCACAGGCAAATGGGCTGATCGCCGGCGTTTTCGAGGATCGCTGCGAATTAGTGCTTCTAGGAAAGCACGGTTCCATGTTCAAGTTAGCTGCTGAAACTTGGCTATGACCTTAACAAGTTACTCCAATGGCTACGAACTTGTCTGTGAATTGTCTGTGCCCCTGAAGCTTTAGATCACTGCGAAGTGATGCCGTGCCACTGTTTTGGTATGTTCTCCAGCGTACTCTTAAAAAAAAAAAAAAAAAAAAAAAAGATGTCAGTGCCTCATTTTTCGATGTCCTCGTCTGGCTTGGGAATCACCATATATTGATTAGACTGTAATGCCCCTAAGTTCGGCATTGCAGATCGCCTTAACGAGCCACTTTAAATGAACAACCGTGTTGTGATAAAGTGTCGCCTGTTCGCGGCGTGTATGCAGCTGAGACCTGGTCATCCAGAAATTTGAAACTTATTGGCAGCTTCCTGACTTTAATCTGAATATTGGCGTATATCATTAACGTGCGGACCGATAGGTAGCACAAGCGTTTGTTTATTGATGTAGGGGACAAGAAAATGTCGCAGGCCTAATTATCAGCCAATAGTGTAATTCGGGAGTAAACTGCTAACGTTCTTCCAACCGCCGTGCTACTACAAAGGACAGCTGTACAGCTTTACTTCGTAGCATTATAATGGCTGCCATTTGAGTTGGGCCAAGTAGTAATTACTTCCCTATTAGAAATTCTGCTCTACCTTGTGGAACTCGCCTGATGTCATATCAGCCAGTAGGACTACAGCCTTGGAATGCAAGGCTTGACGATTCCATTGCTAACATCCAGCGCTAGGCCGTGTTTGTGCGAGCATTTTCGAGGCTTCCCAATGACAAACTAAGCAAAATACGAATACGTTACAACTCCGATAACCTCAGGCACCCCGGCTCAGATGTCACTGGCGTTGCCTATCAGAGCATCGTTCATGAATTGGAAGCAGTGAAGGTGAAATCATTACTAATGCTACGAGCACGGCTAGGTGTACCGGGAGCGGATATTGCTCTATTTGCTACAAACAAATATTTCAATTCTATAATTGCCTCATTCCTTACGCCGACGGATGAGTGACAACACTTGCACTCGCAGCGAAGGGCCCTTAAATTGCAGGTGTAGTAAAATGCTGGTTGCCACATCACATCATGATTGTGAGAACATTCTCAGAGTCGCAGTCA
This sequence comes from Amblyomma maculatum, assembly GCA_023969395.1. Lineage (NCBI taxonomy): Eukaryota > Metazoa > Arthropoda > Arachnida > Ixodida > Ixodidae > Amblyomma > Amblyomma maculatum. Next base: position 2,249 of record JAJIZL010091559.1, read on the forward strand.
TACCAAAACTTTAAGTTTGGTTTCTCCTATAGTGTCGAAAAACAAAATCTGCTTCCTGCTTCAAAACGAATCCCAGAAAACAAGCTGCGGTTTTTTTTATATTTTTTGATAAGTCATTAAAGAGGAGTTCATTTTGTTCGGCACGACGTTTGCCTAGTAAGTACCTTTACTGTTTTATTATCCAAGGTAAGCTTGCTTTCAGAGCTTTTGACTTTTACATTTCTCCTCGTTGTTAAATTATTTGCCCGTCGTTTCTGTCTCTGCGCAGAAAGTTTAATGATCACGCCCCGCGGAGCGACCCGCTTCGTGTAATTGAGAAGGTCTCCGAGAGCAACTTCGCAGGGCTAGTGCTACGAGTGTACCGGCACGTAGCGAAGTTTCGTCGGACGCCCGTCATCCGCGCGACATTCCAGGAAGCTATAAAATTTGCATAGCAGTCGCATTTGCTCTCACGACAAGCAAGCGTCCATCGGTGGTACACTCGAGAGAGCGACGGGGAAAGGCGAATAGTCCGCAATTTAAACCGTGACCCAAAGAACGATGACGACCTCGAAAGTAGGCGGTCATCGACTTTGAATCCCAGTCGGCGACCCGTTCTTCTCGGCTACTGCTCAGCCAGCCGACGCTTCCCTCCTGTATATTACTTTTGACTTTATGTGCTTTTCAGCCGCTTCGCTAGGCGCCACCCACTTTGCATGAGCACAAAGGGCTGCTCCGCGGCGTCCTATCCTCCCCTTCGTTCTCTCTTCCGCTCACCGTGCGGAAGCAGCCGCAGTGGCAGCCGTGCGGTGAGCGATGCTCCTTGGGCGGAAGCGGGCGGCATCCAGGCGAAAGTGGATCAGCGGCAGCTTTCTCCCCCTCTGCCGGCGAGACGTCAAGAGGAGAGGTCGCCCGCTGACCAATGGACGCCGATGCGCGTATAAAAGCCTCGAGGAAGTGGCATCGGCAACGCGGTCTCGTCTCCTCAGCGACCACAGTCGAAGCGGCGGAAGATCTCCTCAGCAGGACCCGTTAACACACTCCCCACGGTCGGTCTTGGCACCGCGCACAGCCATGAGGAGTCTGGTCAGTGTGCGTTGCTTCTCGTGCACGTGCCGCGGGTGCGCTACAGCTTGCCTCGAGACGTCATATTTTTGGTCGTTTCTTCTGCCTGGATTACTTACTGCACGTAGTCACGCTCGAAGCGCTACCGTCTGTCTGTTGGCGTCATAGTGTGACGCAATCGGGCGATTAGCCTATTTAGCGCGGAGAAGCTGCGTTTATTTCCTTTACTTCTTTCGCGTGCGGCCCCCCTCATAATCATTCAGCTCGAGTGCAACCACCTGTACCGTCTATTCGGTAGCTGCAGCTTATGGGTTTGCGTAATGTAAATCTTCAGTTTGCTTTTTTTTTCACGCACAGTAGCCGACACAGCTTGATAGTACCGTATGTCTAGTGATCGCGAGGTTTTGCAAATAATTCTCCAACCATTTGTTTACCTTAACAACGTTTGTGTCGACGTTAGACAACAAAGGTCTCCCCCTCCCCGGATCTTATTATTCCATAGTTATTGTTAATATTCATGAGGAGTGGAGCTACGCTGTATAAGATACCGTTTGGCAGTTTAGCGTGCAACGCAGGGAATACAAAGGCTGACAGTGGTGCCATTTTGTGTTGACGCTCTGAGTGGAACTGTCCGGGAGTTATACAAGGTGGAATCTTCCTTTGAATGCAAGTGATTGAAAGCAAAATATTGCGCTGGCTTAGCGCATGCGTGTACCCTAAGGTTTCCTCATATTTTTTCACAAATTTTTAAATAGAATTCCACGAGGAAAGAAAATGCAGTGCAGCCGAAGCTTTTCCTTTCAAAGTAATGAATAACACGTGAGAGAGGAGCCGGTAGCTTTCCAACAAATGTTTGTCGATCCGCTAAATGTGCTACATACAGAAGACAATCCTTATAGAAATGTATTCCCAAACGTAAAACACGGCGGAAGCACCAATTTCTTTTTTTTTCCGCCATCAAGTGGGACCGGAAGTCCGAAGTCTGACCTCGGGCAGATGGGCCCCACTAGTTAGCACCTTTTTCGCATCGCTTTACGGCTGCAGATGAGGCTTTCATCGCCGAGTTGTCGTTCGGCTCGAGTTCTCGCAAACCTAATGAACCCCTACCAGGTAGGCCCTCATGATAGACTTCTTGGGGTCAGCGGGTCGCGCTGTAGAGGTGAAGAGAGCATAGCCGAACTCGCAAGTGCGCTTGTTCACGTCATCTACCGCGACCGCCTGCGCTGTGCGTGACACCTAACGGCAATTAAGGAGCACACGATTACCACCGACAGAGTGTTTTCCGCGTCTTCGCGGTGCTCAGGGCTCTAATTATCTTGCCAGGTATTGTCACAGGAGACGGTTGAGGCAATTACGTCCATTAATTTCCTCTCGGTGTCGCCTCCTTTTACGTGACGACGACGGCAGCGACGCATCCCTAGTCTCATCATTTGGTGCCTTTGTAGCGTAGTCTTATATTATCGTGACTTCCGTGGTACTTTCTGTGCCGCGGTAGGTGCCGACTATTGCGCAACAAAACAGTGTGTCGCTGTCCTCTGGCCTGCCTGAGTTGCGATATCTACACTGCGCCGCTGGACCTGTAGGCCTCCTCACCCCTTCTTGTTTGATAAGCAACCCGAAAATTTGTGCTTAGTGGAAGCCATCGTCCTGTCTCATTACCGTGTTATTACGTCAGTGTAAGTGGTTTGTTTTCCCGAGGAGCTTTCCTCACCTCAGCAAATGCAGTGCAACGGGGGCCATTTAGTTCATGCGTTATCTTCGAAAGAAAAAGAACAAAAAAGAACTTGGCATTGCTTTTGTTTTTTAACTGTCATATAACCGTATTGTTTCTGCGCTGTCTGCCCCTCAGCATTCGATTTCTTTTTTATTAGGCGTCGCAGGTATTCCGTTCAGGCTATAGTAGAAGACATTGGCCGGCTGCCACAGCCCTTCATTTGTTTTCTGCGTTCTTCTGGAGGTTAGCTACCAACCCTATATGCCGTGCAAGAATAGCTTTATTATGCAATCTTTTGCCCTTTATTTAATAAAGGTTTATAGGAGTGTGTTGTAGCCTTATGAGGAATTACTGGTTCGCTGCACTGTGTCAAAAAGAGCGAGAAAACCGTTTCTTCTTCAGTAGTTGGAAACAGTGAATTCTTAAACGCCAAAGAGTATTGGTTTAATCTTCTCTGCAAGCCATTATTTCTGTGATGCACTGAATTTAGCTCAATGCAGCATTCAATACATGCTTCTCCCAAAGGCTAGGTAGCTTGTAGTAGTACGGGGTCCCATTGAGTATCATTTAAGCGATCCGGTTCAGAAGTAGCAATCCTGTTTTACGGCGAACTGTTGTTGGATCGATAATAGTAATGCGGTCAGTGTGCACCGTCCAGGAAATTCAGCAGTTATGTCGTTTGTTTTCAGCTAGCACCATAGATAAAGAAAACATATATCGGCAAGTCGGGACGTCTGTTGCATACCATAATTATGAGATCGAATTGCGGCCCCTTTGGCGGGGCCGGAACTCCCATCCACCAGGCAAACCCATGCACAGTAAGCAGCCACTTCTAATATAAGTTCTAAAAGCGAGAGTAGTTTTAGTACGATCTGGAAATGAAATTTGAAGGAAGTTACGCAAAAATAAATGTTGTCCTTAGTTATAGTAAAAGGTTGCTGAACTATAGCTTCAGGAGACAAAAACCAGCGCCGTTGATATTGTACACCATAGTGTTCATGTTGACGTCATTCTGTTCCGTTTTATCTTCTGTTGCAGATTTTCGTGAGCGCCGTTGTTGGCGTTGTGCTAGCTGGTGACATTGGAGGAGGTGGCGGATTCGGAGGCGGCGGATTCGGTGGCGGAGGCTTCGGCGGAGGGGGACACGGTGGCGGCGGTGGCGGATACGGTGGTGGCGGCGGTGGCGATGGAGCCGTCCACAGGTCAGTGCAGTAATGAGCTGGAGCCTAAAAAAGAAAAAAAAAAGCAGCTGGTTATAAACCTATGTGGTCAGTTGTATAAGCTCGAGCTTGTGCCAAGCCGGTGATGAGTACGTTGTACAGAAGAAAAAAGGCACTTTCGAATAAACAGACTCGCAGTGCGTAACCGAACAAAACAGGTATTCTTATCAAATAATAATCGATAATAAGATATAGTTGATAGTAGTATTTATAACTTTCGCATTCCAAATGCCCTAAAAGAAGAAAGTGAACCACGTCCATAATGGTGATATGAGATATCGTCCGTTAAAATTTCGCTAAAAATTAGAAAGCTTATTTCATTTTGCGCAGATCAAAATGAACGTCGTGTTTGTTTGTTGTTTTTTTTCCTCATTCAATAATTCCTCTCTCCTCAAAAGACGTTCGCGGAGCTTTGGTAAGGTGCGAGATCCGAAATAAAAGCTAGGGGCACCATTCCAAACACTCCCCTTCTATAATATTGTTTTACGGTTAGTTGAGTGTTTGTTTTAGACTGCCATGACCGATTTTTCTTCTCATCTAGTTTCAAGGGTCAGCACCTCTAAAACATTAGTAATTAAGCTATTTAGCGGGTCTTGAGCAAGAAATGTGTCTTGATCTATGGCCATAGTTTGGTTGATTTATTTAGCTCCTCAAACGTTATCACATCTGCGTTTCCCGTCGGTAATTAGATATTTAATTTAGTCACTTTTTAAAATGTTAGGTTACCTCCAAGGTTCTTGCGAGGTTAATTCTTGCTCCAGATGGGCTGAGGTTCTTTTCAGCATCGGCTGCCGAAAGCTAGGCGTTTCCAAGCTTGCAGCCCAATTTACCCGCGATATCTTCACGTCCGATGTACCAGCAACTTTCTTCGCAGCGTAGCTGTCTGTTGAATGTTCCACTGTGTACCTACGCGAGCTGTGTACCATCCACGTGAAAGCTACTTACTGAGTTTACAAATTAACTATAGCGAACTACGAGAGTAGATTATAAAGCGATATCGCCAAGAAGGGGACTGTGAACGGAGCGGAGCGTAGGATCATGGGATTAGTTTAAAATCGCACCTCATGTAAAACGCTATAACACTCGCTAAGTCTCAAGCCAAAACTTCGACCGGTATCGATTGCGCCTTTGTTATACAGCAAGGGATTCTTAGTGTAACAAATAGTCGCTTAGGGCAACAAACTGGATTCCAAGGGAAGGAAAGCGTAGCAGTGGGCGGCAGAAAGTTAGGTGGGCGGATGAGGTTAAGAAGTTCGCGGGAGTCAAGTGGATGCAGCTAGCACAGAACCAGGTTAATTGGAGAAATATGGGAGGGGCATTCGCCCTGCAGTGGGTATAGTCAGGCTGATGACGATGATGGTGATGAAGTGATTCTTGTGCGCAGGTTTGTGATTACAACAAAAACTACCTCTGGTGGAGGCGGCGGCGGCGGCGGCTATGGCGGCGGCGGCGGCTATGGCGGCGGCGGCGGCTTCGGCGGCGGCGGCGGTTTTGGAGGTGGTGGTTTCGGCGGCGGCGGCGGTGGTGGCGGCTTCAGCGGTGTCGGAGTCGGTAGTGCCTCCAAATTCAAGGGAAGCACAATCTACGTGCTGAAACCGCGTGTCACTGGCGGCGGTGGCGGCGGCTACGGCGGTGGCGGCGGCTTCGGAGGCGGAGGCGGAGGATGGGCGCCCGGCGGCGGCGGCGGCGGCGGAGGCTGGCAGCCAAGTGGAGGCGGCTGGCAGTGACCGGCTGCACAACTACCCACAGACATGCAAAGTGTGCGTAAACGGCACCGTGCATCGTGAATAATACTCGTTCACTGCGGAGGAGATAACATAACAATGCGGCAAAGCTACAAATCTGGCACACAAGATGCTTTGCACACTGTTCAAGCTCCTGAAAAGAAGCTGGCATAATGTATACTCATTTAAAGCAATGACAGATGTCACTAATGCGCTGAACGGAAATCTTAAGTGAGCAGAATGAAAAGCAGTGTCGTCCACTTTCAATGATGGTGCGCCATGCTGGAAAGTTCAGAAACGTTTATTACTTACGTAGTTAGGGTAGTTAAGACGTTTTTACGATGGCTATATAATGCAAAGAAAAAACACATATCTCTTCGACTTCTGGTCAAATCAACAGACGTATAACCAGTCTTGTTTTTTCCTATCCAGGAGAAATGAACGTGCCTTCGATGAATCGTCTTCTCGGCTGAATTCTACCACGTCTGGCCTCAACACCATCGTCAGGATCACACCGAATTGTAAATGTTGTACAGAGCGGGCCTCTTCCTGTCCGTATTGTTTAAATAAACTGTTACGAAACACTGCTCTCCCACACTGTTACACACTCAGTTGAAAAAAAAAAAAAAGCTCTTCTAGGTGACTGCCCTGAATAGAGAAGAAAGGTGAGGCGCCAGCACAGGCAGTAACAGGACGTACAGCGGGGAAGGCTCGCAGAATGATTGCACCTTTAGTGACCGTTTCTAGCTTCGGAGTGCGTAGACAGCAGTGTTAGGGCTAAGGATGCTTTACAACTAGTAGGTTCCATTCTGGCAGAAAAAAAAAAAAGAAATCTTGCCTAATATAGAGATTTTTCCAAAACGTTTTCCTCGCCCACCGTCGTGAATAAATTTACGATAATTCACTTTACACAGAAGGTTGCTCAGGTAAGTAAACTTGGCCCGATTGCAGGATCAGCACAAGATGACACAATTTAGCAACTTCGCCGCACTGTCACTCTATCTTCTCTGTCTAAATGATATAAGTAAAACTTTATGCGGCACTTTGAACTACTAAAGTGCGATAAGGCGAAAGTCTTTGTTTGAAACTTCGCTGATTCCTGGTTTTATTGCGTCTGCTTCTGTAGGCTGTGTGGTTCAGCGTTCGAGGAAGCGGCAAGGAGGCACCGCACGGACGCCTGGATCGGTGTGACGCGATAGCGGGCTACCAGCCAACATATAATGTCCCGCTTTAACGCCGTATGAACGTGCCTGCGTGGCCTAGATAACGTGAAAACAAAGGTCTTGGCATGCCGATTGTGATATCACCCTCCCGTATGAAAGGTGAAGCCCGAGTTGGCAGCGCCTGCCTAACGTAATGGCAGGAAGCCCTACGTCCAGCTAGTGCTCGGTCATGTCAGTTGCGCCAGCTACTGCCGCCCACATAACAAAAGCGTATTACGCCTTAATACGTCCCCCTGTGGGGGGCGTGGGCCCAGGGTGGCCTACTTTGACCTATGGTGGCCTTCATCTTGGGTGGCATCACGTGACCTAGGGTGGTCGCAAAGTGTGCCGCCTTCTGCGAACGACAGTATGAGCCATTAAAGGCTTTAGCCTAACAATGACGCCCAGTGGGGCAAGTTGGTTCGTGACTTGGAAACACTACGATGGTGTCGTAAAATGATGTATTATTCACGCAGAAATTCGTTTCCAGGTAAAGGAAATATGTGGGTCTATTTGACATAACCTATTACAGGTAGTCATAGCGGTCCCAGTTATGTCGGCAAGGCTGTGCATATGTAAGTTAAGAAGCGTTATTTTTATTGCGAAATCAATACTATACTTTAGGTTTCAAGCCTTATTCAGCGTAGCGCGGCCTGTAGCCAGGTCGTATCCACGTGACGCTATGACGTCACACCCCACGTGGGCTGGCAGGAGCTGCCAACTTGGGTCTGTCGTTTCACATCGGACGGTTATGTCAGAATCAGCCTGCTAGGACTATTCACGTTACCCCTACAGCCCACTAAAGCACGTTCGAGAAGAAAAAGAGAAGAAGAATGCTCGGTCCCCCGCAGCTAATGCTTTCGCTCAAAATTTGGTTCAGCAGCGTTAAACCCTTGTATTTTTTTGTCAGTGGGTATTCTAGGGCTTTTTTTTTTCCTCGCTTTTTTCGGGAGTCATATAGACACGAGATTGAATTTAACGTAGCTTAACGCGTAAAAGGCCTGCTTTGCTGCCCTCCGCAAGGAGAGCTGCTATAAGCAAATGAGGCGTCCTCAGCTATCCTAAGGTCAAAGGGGACAAAATTGTAACTATCTGGCGCAGCTAAAAACCGATTGTTTCTATATGAAATGAATGGCGACTAACTCCTCATCTCATAAAATGGTGACAAAACAGTTTCTTCTGAATAAGTCTGAGCCAAAATTCGTCTAATTCAGCCATTAATTACGCGAGAGCAGAAACGTTATATATTTCTTACTCCCCTCAAGATATGCTAATCCACGTTTCTTAATGTCGCTGGTAGAAACAAACTCGAAACTAATTAAACGTTTACGAAACCTACAGCCAAGATATACGGTGCTCTAATTTGAAGAGAAATGACTTTTCAATACACAAAGTATTCTGTCTGCCTAGGATATGGTGCAAGGCGAATATAAAATGCGTGGATTAATTGTCGAGGACACTCTGCTAAATGAAGTCAATTATTAAACCTTAAGTGGCCTAGCGCGTTTGTTTACCTCAGAAGCATTGCAGGCAATTTCTTATATTGTTACAGTGTCCCCTATCGAAAATCCCACCGTAGATTACCATAAAACCACCATCGTTTTGTGGTGGGTTTATGGTATTTAGAGTGGAAAAACGGTGGCCATGGTGTTTTTTTCGTGTCCATGATGGGCATGCTTTATGGTGGTCAATCTCGACCACCATACTGCCCACATCATGACCACCGAAAAATAACCATGGCCACCATTTTCCACCCTAACCACCAAAAACCCGACTGAATTCGTGGCGCCATACTGGCGATGGTAGCAAAAGGTGTGCATGGTGTGTGATCTTGCTTCTGTGGTGGATACGGTGGTTATGGTTCCCTACGGTGGGGCCATCGTGGGGCAGCCTTGGTGTCAAGGTGGTCAAGGTGGGCGGTAATGAAGAATGGCGGCCAACTTGGCTGGCTCATCTCGTGCATAGCGCACCATATGGCGGTGTGGTAGAACGAAGTATATAGGTATGTCCGACGTATCGAGTCGATTCTTGAGCATTAAAGTGCACGTAGTAGAATGTCCTAAAGCCACGTACATTCGACAAATATACCAGTTATGCTGCTCGCCTTATACCCCGCAAGCGAGCGTGCAGGCTATATTCGAATGTAGTCGGATGCTACATCGGAAGCCGCGATCGCGACGAGGAGCTCACTGGTTTTTCACGCCTCATCTGCCTTCCCACAAACTAAGCAGGTTGATGTCTGCATTGGCCGGTTGTGCGTGGCGGGTGTGCAGCCACGCAAACGACAGCGGCAGTGCCTATACGATTCGCACATCGCCGTGTACAGCGTGCTTGTATAATCGCGTGCCGGCCGCATTCAACGACCGTTCATCCGCGAGGACTGGCCTCGGAAGACGTTTTTATCTTCAAAGAGAACAAATAACTTCACTTATAAAAGATTATACGTCATAGCTAAGTCAACGTATGCCGCCGCCGCCGCCGCGATGTCTATGCACGCTGTGAGCGAAGCTACACGGCCGTGGAAAATCAGAAACATGAAATATCCGTTTCAGGTAAGCTTCGCTTGTAAACTGGGGAAAACATGGCGAAGCCCCAGCACACAGCTTTGTTTTCTCGCAAAATCTCTTATATAGAGTTTAATACAGCTCGGGTGAAAGTAAGCCGAAGAGCCTTCGCTCACGCAGCCGTTGCCGCAGGTTTCATGTGTACGCGTTGCACAAATTCCACGCAATTTCGCATCTCGCAAGCTACGCTGCAGCACCGCGATGTGGTGGCGATCGAAAGAAAAATGAAAGCCCAGCTACTCAGCTTGCGCCTTGCTCATATGTATACAGACATGACATTCGCTTCCAGGGAGAACAGTAGTCAGCCTCTGCTATGAAAATGAATGCAATGCAAATTTTGTCAGAGGTACCTATTACGGCTGGAAAAGCAATTTTCTAGCACATGTGCAGTAGCAGTAGTATGTAATTAGTTTATTATATATCCGAAAGGAAGGAAAAGGTGTTTGTCAGCCCCGGTATCTGCTATCTGATATCTGAAGCACCTGAATTGGGACGGCAGAAATAAATGGGTAGTGAGGAAGCAGAAGACGAAATCAAAGAGGTGAGCGATAGGGAGAAAAGAGGAAAAATAAAGATATATACACTATGGCACAATGTGCAGAATCGCGGGCCTTAGCAATAGCTCCAAGTGCAGAGGATCAAATGTATGTGCTGTAGTGGCGTTTCCACATTGTGAAACAAGCTCCATATGCTTGAGCTAGCTGCATATAAGTGGAAGTGGCACATAATATGGAATTAGGGAAAACAACACTGCATGTACTGCCGTTCTCTTTCTCCTTGTGAATGTTATGCTGACCCTCATCAGAAGTCTCAAAAACAGTACAATTCATACAGAGGCTCTCTGAGAGTGCACTTAATTTGAGCACCACATTCCAGCAAGACCCTGTAACACTTTCCATAGGGACATTTTAAATGATGCAACAGCCACATAAAATCTTTTGTAGCCATAGGATACATTTTGGGATTAGCTGCAACGAGATTGCTGATGCATGTGCCATATGAGCTGATAAAAGAAAAAGTAAGGAAATAAGCCTGTCCCAAGAAACTTCGTAACGCCCAGTGTAATATCCCAAAGATAAATAATGGTTGGCATATGATATATGAAAGCAAAAAAATCCACCAAGCCATATGCTGAGTATGTGAACAGTAACAGCATTGTTCAAAGCAGCTTTATGCTGTCTTCAAACAAGGCAATGACACTGTAGCATGTAGTTCTACTTACCCGCTTTAAAAGAGGTATGTATACGAGTATAGTTAAAAAGAAAAATATGTTTTGGGTTTTCAGAACAGGAATAGTTATCATCATCATCATTATCAGCCTGACTATACCCACTGCAGGGCGAAGGTCTCTTCCATATTTCTCTAATGTTATAACCCGGTTCTGTGCTAGCTGTATCCACTTGACCCCTGCGAACTTCTTAACCTCCCCCACCCTTTCTGCTGCCCCCTGCTACACTTTCCTTCCCTTGGAATCCAGTTTGTTACCCTGACTGACCATCGGTTATCCTCTCTTCGCACTACATGTCCTGCCCATGCCCATTTCTTCTTAGTTTCTACTAGAATGTCAGTAACTTGAGTTATTTTTCTGACCCACTCTGCACGCTTCCTATTTCTTAATGTTACCCCTACCATTTTTCGTTCCATAGCCCTCTGAGTTGTCCTCAACTTAAGTAGAACCCTTTTGGTTAGCCTCCACGTTTCAGCCCCATAGGTGAGTACAGGTACGATGCAATACTACTGGACAGGCCGCCATTGGAAACTGACCCTGGCAACTAGAACCCTAGCTAGTGATGCTAGTTTAGCAGTGCTGTTAGAGGAACTAGAGGGTATGAAATGGGATGTCATAGGGCTGAGTGAGGATGGTTGTTGTCAGAAACAAGTATTTCTCAAAGAATGCTAGGCCGCTGAAAATATGTAAGCCAGAATCACTTTTGAAAGGTTGTTTTCTTGCAGAGTTGGCAACGAGCATTAGAGGTCGAAATATGGTTTATTCAGTAAGCATTATGGCAGGCAGCATAAAATGCTGAACGCTATTTTCATGTTCACAAGGTATATATGAAGACATTGAGGAAAACAAATGCGTTTTCAATCTTATACTATTCAGACTACAATAAATGCTGATGCTCATGGTGAGAAGCTTACCACAGCAATTTATCCTTGGGGCACACTGTATAGTTTTTGCCAGTTTATAATTATACAAGTTGTTCAATAATTTTGAAAAGTGAGAGGTGCACACATCTAATTTTGCTTTGTCTGCAATTTAACACTTCACAGATACAAAACAAATAGAAAGTACTGTTTGTAAGCTAACTCAAAACTGTCTGATTAAGTATGACTGGTGAAAAGTGGATGCATCATGGCCACTACACTAATAAAAATCATGCCAAAGAAATTCTTGGAGGTACTGAAGAACTCATCCCACACAAAATTTTATTGCTGGAACATCTTTGCTTACCCATATATAAGTGTCCTAAGCAATGTTATCAGAACAAGTATGATAAGCGACCATGTCACAGTTTCCTGAACATCAAAAATAAATGCAGCTATAAGGAGGAGGTGGAAAAACACAAGGAATTGCTTCAGCCTATGAGTGGGGTCTTCATTCCAGAGCTCCACTGACA
>JAJIZL010091560.1:0-21154 GCA_023969395.1 Amblyomma maculatum
CTCACTAACTTCGACTCACGACTGATCTGCACTAAGACTCATCTGGACTCATTCATTTCAACTCACGACCCAATTGAGTTCACTCATTTCGGCTCATCGGGACACACTCATCATGGACTCACTCAGTTCCACTCTCGACAAGCAACGAGCGACGGTCCTAAAGCTTGTATAGATAGGCGGAAGGCAGTACAGAGAAGAACGCGGGAAATAAATAGAAAAATGTTTAACATTACATAATTAGTCTGTTTTCTTCAGTAATGAACGAGTTTAAAGGTTACAGGAAAACTAACAAATATGGCAGGGATTATCTCTTTTAACCTGATTAGAGTACGAAAGCAAGGTCGTTTTAGCTATAAGATGGACCAAATTTTATAAATGGCTATGACAGATTTAGTGGTACCCGTCTTGTCGGGCCCAGTCAATAATGGTTGGATACCAATTGTACAGTTGAAACTTCTGGTTGGTTGGTTGGTTCACAGGAAGGGAAAGGCGCAGTATCTGTCACACTTGCTCTGTGGACACCTGAACCGCGCCGTAGGGAAGAGATGAGGGTGGGAGTGAAAGTGGATAGAGAGAAAGGGGGGCCGTAGTGGAGGGCTACGGAGTAATTTCGACCACCTGGGGATCTTTAACGTGCGCTGACATCACACAGCACACGGACGCCACTTCGTTTCGCCTCCATCGAAACGCAGCCGCCGAGGCCGGGATTCGATCCCGGGAACTCCGGCACAGTAGTCGGGCGTCTTACCACTGCACCACCCCGGCGGGGCTGAAACTTCTGGGCCAAATTCTAAAAATAGTCATGCCCAACTTTATAGGTAACCAAGTGTCGAGGATGGTCAATGCAATTAGGAACTGATCACGTTTTATGCAAATTGGCCAAGATCACATCTTTAGGGTTGGTGAACCGTGTGTGACCCAAACCAAAATTTGGAGGTCACCAGCCTATTCGCCGTAATCGAATTATGTTGAACGTTCATTTTGGTCCGAAATCAGCCGTGGTCAATCTACTGGGGTGAGTGGACAAATGTGAGGGTGCGCCCGGTCAAATTTGGAGGTCGCTATCTTGTTCGCCATAGTCATATAAATTAGACTGGTTTTTGCCCAGTTAGTCGAGGCCAAGTTTCGGCGGTGGGTGGGCAAATTTTATAGCGACTCTGGAGGTCCCCATCGTGGTCGCGGTAGGCTAATTATGTTGTAGAGGTTTTTTACCAAATTGACCGGAGCAAAATTTCAGCTATGCCGGAATGGGTTTAAATTATCCGCGTACGTAGCCACATATTTGTGACCTCCTCAAACAGCCTACCCAATTAGAGCAATTGCACACTCAAAAAAATATCGGACAAGATTCTTGGTCTGTGGTGATGAGCTGATGACTTCTTTCGCAATAAAAAAGAACGTTAGAAAATGTAGTTACACAATAGTCTCTTCGAGCTTCATTAGCCTGCCATTATTAGCTATGCACGGCTAGCCTGCCTCATTCGCATCGCTGTGCACCAATGAACAGCTAACCCGTGAAATTATTTGCGAGCTCTTCCAAAATAAATAAACAGCAAAGAAAGGAAGTGCGATACAGTGACCATAGGATGGTGAGGCCTCGAATTAGCCTAAATCTGAAGAAGGAACGCAACAGATTAGAAAGAAAGAAACCCATAAACGAATTAGCGGTGAGGGGGAGGGCAGAAGAGTTCAGGATCTCGCTACAGAAGAGATATTCAGCTCTAAACGAGGATGGCGACATTACCCAAAAAACAATGAACAATAACTTCAGAGATATCATTTGAATGTGAGGCAGAAGTAGGCGGTAGGATAGTTAGAGAGGATACCGGTAAGCTGTCTAAGGAGACGAAAGATTTTATTAGGAAACGCCAGAGTATGAAAGCTTTCAATCCAACAGACCAGATTGAATTGGCCGAGATATCAAAGCTAATCAATAAGCGCAAGGTGGCCGATATAAGGAGGTATAACATGGAGAAAAATGAGCATGCTGTAAAGAACGGGGGAAGCCTTCAAGCGGTAAAGAAGAAATTGGGCATAGGCAAAAACCAGATGCGGTAAGGGACAAGGCGGGCAACGTCATCACCGATATAGACAAGATAGTCAAAGTAGCCGAGCAGTTCTATACAGATCTCTACAGTAGCCAGAGGAGTCAGGACCGTAACGAGGTTGGCGGTAAAGAAAAACAGTCAGACGTTCCACCAGTGACGAAGGACGAGGTAAAGAAAGCATTAGAAACTATGAAAAGGAGGAACTCAGCTGGAGAGGATCAGATAACTGCAGATTTGCGGAAGGTCGGGGGGGGGGATATCGTGTTACAAAAACATCACCCTGTGCCTGGTGTCATCGACGGTACCGGAACCATGGAAGAATGCAAACATTATCTTCATTCAAAAGAAAGGGGACTCTAAGGACCTTAAAAATTACAGATCAATCAGCTTACTGTCTGTTACGTATAAGGTATTTACAAAGGTAATCGCTAATAAAATCAGGACACCCTTAGACTGCAATCACGCAAAGTATCAAGCAGGTTTTCGGAAACAGTACTCTACTATCGATCATATCCATACCATCAATCAGGTGATAGAAAAATGCTCGGAATATAACCAGCCCTTATACATAGCATTGACTGATTACGAAAAAGCATTTGACTCAGATGAAACCTCGGCGGTGATGCAGGCATTGCAAAATCAGGGGGTAGATGAGCCGTACGTGAAGTGCTGGAAGATATATATAGTGGCTGCACAGCAACCATAGTTCTTCATAAAGAAAGTAACAAAATTTTCATAAAGAAAGGTGTTACGCAAGGAGACGCAATCTCCCCAGTACTATTCAAAGCTTGCTTAGAGGAAGTGTTCAGCAACTTGGAATGGGAGCAGTTAGGGATAAGGGTATATGGAGAATACCTCAGTAATGTGCGATTTGTTGATGACATTGCCTTGCTAAGCAACTCGGGGGATGAACTGCGAACAATGATTGGTGACCTGATAGGAAAATTAGAAAGGTAGGCTTGAAAATCAATATGCAGAAGACTAAGGTAATGTTCAACAGCCTCAGGAAGAAACAGCAGTTTACATTAGGTAGCGAAGTACTGGAAGTAGTAGGCGAATATGTCTACTTAGGACAGATAGTAACCGCAGATCCGGACCATGAAAAGAAAATAACAAGAAGAATAAGATTGGGATGGAGCGCATTTGGCACGCACTCGCAGATTATGACTAGCAGCTTACCGGTATCGCTAAAGAGGAAAGTATATAACAGTTGCATCTTACCTGTACTCACCTATAGGGCTGAAACGTGGAGGCTAACCAAGAGAGTTCTACTTAATTTGAGGACAACCCAGAGGGCTATGGAACGAAAAATGGTAGGGGCGACATTAAGAGATAGGAAGCGTGAAGAGCGGGTCAGAAAAATAACTCAAGTTACCGACATTCTAGTGCAAATTAAGAAGAAGAAATGGGCATGGGCAGGACATGTAGTGCGAAGAGAGAATAACCGATGGTCGCTTAGGTTAACAAATTTGATTCCAAGGGAATGAAAGTGTAGTAGGGGGCGGCAGAAGGTTAGGTGGGCGGATGAGGTTAAGACGTTCGCAGGGGTCAAGTGGATGCAGCTAGCATAGAATCGGGTTAAGTAGAGAAATATGGAGAAGCCTTCGCCCTGCAGTGGGTATAGTCAGGCTGATCATGATGATGATGATGAAGATAAAGAAAGAACTATATAGCCACCACAATACAACACACCAACGAGAACAAATGTTTGATTAACCTGCATTAATTGACATAGTCAAATTAATTGAGTAACAAAAAACATTGAAATTGTTCTACATGATCAGCTCACTAAGAAGCTTATTCATTATTCGAATTACACAGGCAATTCGAGTCAGCTAGGATCTAATTAGCGACTTGTACCCATTACCCACTCGATCACTTCAGATCATGATTCTTTAACCTCTGAGCAAGAATTCATTTGATTTCATAGGAAATTTCTAGGTCGGACTCAGCACGATTCAGATAATATAATCTGAATGCGAGTCCGGACGCACTCACCAGATAACGATGTGAATGTGACTCTGAAGACCTCTGGCGCTGCATAGTTAAACACTTCCGTAATGCACATTCGGGGCTTGAGTTCACGTTTGAGCTTCCAGATAATGAACAGATCCGGTACTTGGATATCAGGCTTGTGCTTCACGAAGACCATACGTGGTGGTTTTATAGGACACGAGGGGCAAAAGGTCTTTCTTACGACTCCGGACATATAAAGTTGATCAAGAGAGGGCTAGCTGTCTCGTGTTTACGGCAGGCGTTGATGAAATCATGTCCTCACTTGATGGGCAAGAGTGGCAACCTACAGACTGAGAGATTGAAAAGAAGTGGATATCCGGGGAGCATGTTGATATCGGCGGCGGAAAGCTGTTTGAAGAACATCCGACCCCGAAAAAGAGAGCGTAAACAGAGTGAAAAGAGCAGACAGGTTGTTGTCGTTACCCCGTTAATGGCATCTCACATTCTCTTGAGACGATCGCGAGCCGATTTGAAATTAGGGTCGTGCTGTCTGCACCGAACAAGTTAAAGAGTTTGGGCAAAAAGGTGAACGAAACGAGTGAGACCAAAGAAGTCTACGGCGTGCTGCCCAGGGAACACTTTTTGAACTGCCGCAAAGGTGTTGTGTACAAGATTCCACTGACATGTGGAAATGCCTATGTGAGGCAGACAGGCCGATGCCTTAAAGAGAGGAAAAGGGAACACAGAAATTCGTGTGCCGAATTGTCGGCTCCGGGAAACCTGGCGACCCATTGCTCTCGCTGTCTCACGGAAGACGCTCAACAGGACTCGAGGGATAACCATTGTGTAGCAAGGTTCACTGAAACAAAGGTGCTGGCTGGAGCAAACGACACTTTGAAAAGACAGATTATCGAGGCAATAAAGATCATTTCGGGTGAAGAAGGGGAATGCGTGAGTGTTCCATCTGTGGCGCTCAATTGGAAGAAAGTGATACTGCTTCGTTCGGACAATATGACAAGATAGACGCAATTTGCCATTATTTTTGTTCCTTCAAAATTTTTCGTTGCATTTTTTCTGAATCGTCTACTTTTTTCTTATTATTATAACCTTGCGTGTTTTTGTAACGCTTTCTTCTTCTTCGTATCACAAATAACAGCCAGTTGGTAGTGAGCACATCATCGGTGTGAACGTCATGCCTTATTCTCTTGTGTATTTGTTGTGTTTGTGCGTAGCTATGCAGCGCCAGAGGTCGTAGAAGTCGTCTAGCCAACTAGCCCGCACGCAAGTACTACTGATCTGAATGTGAGTCCGGACTCACTCAAACTCGGATCATAATTTAAGTGTGAGTCCGGACTCACGACTCAGTTCATGATCTGAGTGTGAGTCCGAACTAACGGCTCAGATCACGATCTGAGTGGGAGTCCAGATTCACTCACAACTCAAATCATGGTCTGAGTGTTAGTCCGGACTCACTCATGATTCAGATCATAATCTGAGTGTGAGTCCGGGCTCGCTCACGACTCAGATCATGGTAATAATGTGAGCGCGAACTCACTCACGACTCAGATCATGATCTGAGTGTGAGCCTGAGTGAGGCCGAGTAAGTCGACTCATGAGGGAGTCCGCCAACCTATTCTCTCACGTAACGAAAGCGTATTATAGGGCCACTGTCCAGGGAAGGGCCTTTTAAGCAAAGGAGCCCAGTGTTTCAATCAGGTACCGGAGATAGTCAGGAGAAAATGCTACAGTGACACGCACGGCGCAAAGCAACGAATATGCAAATCAAAGCTCTCTCATGTTCTCCTTCGGGAAGCCAGCTTCCCAGTTTCCTGCGCTGGCCCGTCGAGCCGCAGCTATGACGTCTTAGTCGAAAACGACGTCCATTGGTCTGTCTCGCTGTCTGAGGGTGAAGGATGGGTGTCTACCGCTCGCTGCGCGCTTTTCCCCCGCCACGGCCGGACTGAATCCAGCGGCGCACGCTCCCTCGCCCCTTTTTCTTTCGCGCACGCGGAGTGCCACGCCCAACCCCCACCAAATGCGGAGGAGGAAGGGGATTTTGTCTTGTGGAGGCTAGACGACCAGGCAGGAGAGTGAAAAATTTTTGCGATTGAACGGGAGGAGAGAAACACGACAGAATCGGGTGATTGCGGTGGCTGTAACTGCGTTATTAGTTACTCTTGTAAAAACTTTTTGATGCCTTGCGCTCTGGGGGCGAAGTCTCACAGTCCCCGGGAAAGAAAATATTCTCTACCGGAGGGTGGACAGTGGGCCTTTAAGGCTTACCCTTAATACCTAGGCTTACCCTATGGAGTACGTGGGAACAGGGTGGCCCACATTGACCTTTGACCTATGGTGGCCGTCATCTTGGGTGGAATCAGGTGACCTAGGGTGGTCCCAAGGTGTGACACCTACTGGGAACGTTAGTATGAGCAACTGAAGGCTTTCGCCTTAACTTTTTTTATAGCAAGAGCTACATTGGCCACAAACTTGAGATTCCGCTGTGGCCGCAATCGGAGGAGGCACTTAGCCGTCGCCTAGCAACAGCCGCACCTCGCAGACGGCACGCGCTCGCACTGCCATCTGGCATGACATCACACCACTTGGCCGATCTCCTCATTAAAGAAACGTTTCCATCGGGAATCGAACCTCCATATCGCAGTTCCCCAGCCGAGCGCTTTGCCAACTGTGCCAAGCCCGGGATTGTGATTAGTGCATCTTAAATCTCCTTCTCCAGCTTGTGGATGACAGTAATGACAATGATAGGCTAGTCAGCAACGCACTCGGGCAAGCGTGTGCCCAGGATTGGATAGGATTGGATTAGACTAGATTAGATTTGCACTGGATTATATTTGACTGTTTTAGACTATTTTGGATTGCATTGGACAGGATTGGATTGTATTTTATTTGACTGAAATGAACTTCACTTGAATAGAGTGGATCGGAGTACACTGTATTTTATTGGATGGGATTAGATAGTTTTGGGTGAGGGGTAGTCAGAAAATAGCAAGGAGAGATAAGAATGCCTTCCTGAACATACAGTGCCAAGCAGTTGAGGACAACAGCCAATTAAGGAACACAAGAGCTCTGTATAAGACAATCAAAGATATCAAAGGCAACTTCTGTGTCAAGCTGGGCGTGATAAATGACAAACGAGGCAAAGACCTCACTGAAGCCTCAGAGATAAAGAAGAGGTGGCAGGAATACACAGAAGAACTGTACAAGAAGGACCCGGATGTGCAAACCCAACATAAGACGGTGTGATTACTGTTCTCAAGCCAGGCATTCTGAAGAGTGAAGTTGAATGCGCCTTAGCCAACATTGCTAAGAACAGCGGAATGGATGGCATTGCAGCTGAGTTGCTTCGACACCTTAACCATGACGACGCTGTTAACGTCCTATATACATTATGTCAGACGATTTGGACAACCCTGCGATGGCCACAGGATTGGAGGAGGTCAGTTTACATCCCCATTCCAAAGAAAGGCAGTGCCAAAGATTGTTCCAACTATACCGCACGATCGCACTTATTTCGCATGCTAGCAAGGTGATGTTGAAAATCCTCCAAGGTAGGCTGCACCAGTATGTGGATCGGGACCTTCCGGACATGCAAGCTGGGTTTCGCAAGGGCAGAGGAACTAGAGACCAGATTGCCAACCTTCGCTGGATCGTGGAAAAAGCAAGAGAGTTCCAGATACTCATCTACTTCTGCTTTATTGATTATGCGAAAGCGTTTGACTGCATATATCACAGAAGATTGTGGCAAGCTCTCTAAGAGATGGGAGTTCCAATTCACCTCATCTGTCTCCTCAGGAACCTGTATGAAGAACAAGAGGCCACAGTCAGAACTGGGCATGGTCTGACTGGCTGGTTTCCGAATGAGAAAGGAGTGAGACAAGGCTGCATACCGTCGCCCTGCTTATTTAACCTATATGCAGAGTGCACCATGAGGAAAGCCGGTCTGGACGAGTCTTCGGCTGGAGTCAAGATTGGTGGGAAATGTATCAACGACCTTAGATATGCAGATGATACCACTTTAATGGCAGAAAGGGAAGAGGAACTCAACAGACTTCTGATGCGCATACAAGAAGAGAGTAAGAAGTTTGGCTTAAACAGAACATTAAAAAGACAAAGATAATGGCGTCTTGCTCTATCAAGTCCTGGAGCATCAAGGTACAAGAAGTGGATGCTGTAACAGATTTTCTCTTTTTGGGCTCCAAGATTACCCCGGAAGGAGACGGCAGCCATGAAATTAGGAGACGCCTGCTTCTGGGAAAGAGAGCTATGGTTAGCCTAGACCGCCTAGTAAAGAGCAGAGACATTAGTCTGCCAACCGAGATTCGTGTAACTCGTTCTATGGTCTTTCCAGCTGTGATGTTGGATGCGAGAGTTGGACTGTGAAGACGGCTAACCGCCGAAGAATTGACGCGTTTGAATAGTGATACTGGCGAACACTCTTGAGAGTTCCTTGGACTGCCAGAAGATCAAATCAGTCGATATTGTCGACCATAAACCCTGACTACTTATGGAGGGTCAAATTCTAAAGTTAAAGCTCAGCTACTTTTGTCATCTGATGAGAAGAGAGGAGTCGTTGGAGAAAGATTTCATGTTGGGAAAGGTTGAAGGTCGCCGGAGAAGGGGTAGGCAGCGAACGCGATGGTTAGATGGCATCCTCGAGGCGCTGCAGATGAAGTTATGTGATATTAGGAAGGCAGTGAGAGTCTGGAAAGCGTGGCGTGACATGGTCCATAGGATCACGAAGAGTCGTACACGACTGAACAACTGAACCGAACTGAGGCAGCCTAGCCCCAGGCGCACACGCTTTCGCTACGTATAACCTGGCCTAGCTGTTCTCGCACCTTGCGGCAACCTTCGTATGGACAGACAGTGGCTCGGAGTTTCCAAGCGCAGTTCGCCGAGAGTATTAGCTGCTTTTACCAAGCCGATCATATTTCCGCTTTTGTAGCGAAAGTTACACTGTGACAGCCGCTTCGCCTCTTTGCCTTGATCACACTTTCGTCGTGGTCGCACCTTGACCATGGTCCATTTACTTTAAGCCGTTTCCAAGCAACCGCCACAGCTGGCGATGTTGTAGTAATAAGTCACATCGCTCGGCCGGTCCCCTTATGAAAAAAAATACGTCTCCACCGGGAATCGAGCCCCAATCCCTCAGATTCTCAGCCGAGTGCATCACCAACTGCGCCACGCCCGGTATCGTGAGTAGCGCATCTTAAATCTCCTTCTGTACCATAAGGACGATAGTAGTTATGATGATAGGCTTTGCAGGGTCGCATTTCGAGCGAGCCTGTGCTCAGCATTGGACAGGACTGGATAGGACAAGGTTAGATTGAAGTGATTTAGATTGAATTGGGACTAACTAGTAACTAACTAGTATCAATTAGTCATTATTCATGACTAAATAGTGATGAGTAAGACAATGACTGGCAATGACGTCATCGGATATGACTTCATCATGTCCTCACATTCGCTCGTATATAATAACCAGTAGTGACTTCATAATGACGTCGCATTCGGTCATGATATCACGACTGGTGATTACGTCCCCAGGCGAAGGTAATCCCGCCGGTTATAGTTGACTAATTCCTATTTTTGCGGCGAGCATGATAGACCCCTCTGCGATGCAAGCGCAGCTGGGAATTCGACATTAAAGTTGAAGAGAAACCAGTTCCAAAAGTAGTTCAAATCAGAATCTTAGGACTATTCATTCAGGAGAATGGATATAATGATGGGACAATCAGAACGCTAGAGGAATTCGCCACGCAAGCCATTGGCATATTTATAAGGAACGCGTTGAAAGGACGAGGCCTGAAGGAAAGAAGATTGCTTAAACTAACTCAAGCTTGCGTAAAAAGTTGCTTGAGCTATGCCACGCCATTCTTAATATCAGGTCGGAGGAGAAGAGGAGGTTAGACTCTCTCATTCGACAGTGCATAAAGAGGGTCCTGGGCTTACCAATTAAACAACCACACAGAAGCTCTTTTCTATGGGAGTGCACAATAGCTGGGACGAAAAAGCGGAGGCTGTCAGAGTTTCGCCGCGTGAAAGGTGAAGTCGAACGACCACGAGCTGAACTACACTCGAAATGGTACGCCTGCAGACAGATAGGGGATTACGAGTAAAATATAGCATCCCACAGGACTGGCGAGAAAATCTAATCATCCCCCCCCTCTCCCTCGTAATATGCATCCCATATTCAACACAGAGAGGAGGGAAAACGAAGCAGAAGTCTTAATCAGACGCTTCGTTTCGATGGACAGCAAGTCGGTTGCGTACGTGGAAGCGGCAAGTGGCAAAACGGGGGCGGCGGTCGCCTCGGTGGTCGACCGCCGAGGTGCACCGATATCAGCTGCCACCATTAGAAGCCGCAACACGGAAACAGCTGAAGAAAGTTGCAAAAGTCCTCGTTTGCGTCGGAACGAAAGCCAATTTCATAATCAGCGATAGCAAAACAGCCATTTGACATTTTGAAAAGGGCAGGGTCTCGCCGGAAGGATTCTGGCCAGTAGACGACTAAACAGGAAAGTTCGCCTAATTTGGACAACTGCACACGCGTCCGTCTGGCAACGAAGCAGCCCACGAGTTAACCCAAGCTGTGTACTTCCGTGTAACTGTTGAGCTGTCCGACTGCCAGAACATGGATGAGCGTCTACAAATTATACGGAGATTCTTGAAAATTACAGGTTAAGCAGGAGACTGGTGCCACCACCGGATAAAAGTCTAAACATTAAGGAGGCAGTCGCATGGCGGCGCGTACAAGCTGGGAATTTTGTAAACCCAGTCTGGGCATATTATGTCCAGATGGACGATAGAGAAAACAATAAATGCAAGAACTGTGGGGAGAGAGGGACCCTCGAACACATATTCTGGGAATGTGCTAGCTCCCTAGGGGCTAAAGCAAATCTAAATTGTACAGACGCCTGGAAAGCCCTGCGGCGGAGCGAGGTCTCTGCTTCACAGCAGCAAGCCATCCACCTGGCGGAAGAATGTGAGGTTTCTCAAGCCTCTCGCTTTCGACCTGTCTACTGTTCCCCCTGGAGCTCCGTTCCGGCCTTCGCTTGCCCTCACACCCCTTCGGTAAGAACGAAGGCAACGGAACCCACCCGCTCCCGACATCTGGCCCAGCTGTTGTTGCTACCCCTACCTGGACCATCACCAGCGTTCCACATTATGGCTGGACATAAAGACGTTGGTTCGAGCGGTGGCTTACAATATATGTATTGTCACGTCTCGATAGAACGCCAAGGAGGGCCTAAGATAAGAAGGTTTTAATAGTCGAATAGAACGAGTCTTGCGCTCAAGATTCCTCTTTCTTCTTCCAGGCTCGCGCTTTTGTTCCCAGTCGTATTCTTTTGCGTCCTCTTCTATGCGGCATTTGCCCCCCTCCTCAGGAAACATCGTCCCGATGAGATCAAAAGGAAGTAGGAGGTTAAGGTCAGCCCGAGTGATACGGCTTCATACGTACGACGTGGACGACGTCAGCTTGGTGCTGGCGTCGCTTTGACATCGACACTCCGTCTGGCACCACCTCATAAGTGACATCGGTTAAACGTCGCTGAACAACATAAGGTCCGAAGTATCGCGGCAATAGTTTTTCCGAGAGCCCACGGCGGCGAATAGGCGTCCAGACCCACACTTTGTCGCCAGGTTCGTACATTACATTTCGGTGTCTATGATTGTCGTGCATCATGCACCTGCTGATTTTTGATCCACAAACGCGCTAGTTGGCGAGCTTCCTCTGCACGCTGAGCGCATTCCTCGGCGTCCTGATCGAGATCATCGTTGTCGGCATTCAGGAGTAACATTGCATCCAGCATAGTTGTTACTGGTCGACCTTAAAGGAGGCTGAATAGTGTCATGCAAGTGGTGTCTTGGCGTGCCGTGTTGTAGGCGAACGTGACGCAGGGAAGTATTTCGTCCCAATTATTATGGTTCACGTCGACATATAGGCAAAGCATGTCTGCGAGGGTCTTATTGAGGCGTTCCGTCAACCCATTAGTATGAGGGTAATAGGCTGTAGTTTTACGGCGACAGGTACCACTGAGGCGAAGAACAGTCTCAAAACGTTAGGCCGTAAATGCAGTTCCTCAATCAGTTATAATAAGTGCCGGAGCGCCATGCCTAGGACAATGTTCTCGACGAAGAACCTAGCTGCTTCGGCAGCGGTACCCCTTGGCAGAGCCTAGGTCTCCGCGTAGCGGGTCAGATAATCGGTGGCGACAATTATCCATTTATTCCCGGCTGTAGACGTCGAAATGGTCCTAGGAGGTTCATGCCAATTTGCTTAAAAGGTGTCGTGGGCACTTGAAGAGGGTGGAGTAGGCCAGCTGGTTTTACAGGGGGTGAGTTACGGCGCTGGCAGTCTATGCACGTACGTAAATAATGTTTCACTGTCGCCGGCAGTTTAGGCCAGTAGTATCCGTGCTGTACTCTAGCCAATGTGCGGGTGTAGCCTAGGTGACCGGCGGTCGGCTCGTCGTGGCAGGCTTGCAAAACTTCAGTGCGGAGGGCCGATGGGACGACGAGTAGATGACTGTTTCCCCCAGGACGGAAGTTCTTCTTGTAAAGTACGTTGTTGCGAATAAAAAATGAAGAGATTACTAGGGCGAAAATCTTAGGCACAACCATAGTACGCTTCTCCAAGAAATCAATAACAGGAAGCAATCCCTAGTCCTCTCGCTGCTCTTCGGAAAGCGTTGCGTCATCTATGACACCTAAAAACGCAGTGTCTTCATCAGTCATAGTGGAAGGTTCGACCGGCGCTCGCGAAAGGCAGTCTTCATCCATGTGCTTCTTTCCAGATTTGTGTATAACTGCCATGTCGAATTCTTGTAATCGAAGACTCCAACGCGCGAGTCTCCCTGAAGGGTCCTTTAAGTTCGTCAGCCAACAGAGAGAGTGATGGTCGCTGACGACTTGAAAGGGGCGAGCGCACAAATAAGGGCGGAACTTCATAACCTCCCATACCCCTGCAAGTAATTCTTTTTCAGTTGCCAAGTAGTTCGCTTCTGCTTTAGATAGGGTCCTGCTGGCGTAAGCAATTACTTTTTCCACACCATCCTGGCGCTGCACCAACACAGCACCTAAGCCCACGTTGCTGGCGTCCGTATGAAGCAGTGTAGGGGCGTCGTCAACAAAGTGCGCCAGGACAGGTGGTGCCTGTAGACGCCTCCGCAGCTCACTGAAAGCTTTTTGCTGTTCTTCACTCCAGCGAAAGACAGCGTTGTGACGCGTCAGTGAAGTTAATGGCAGGCAATTCGTGAGAAGCCAGCAATAAACCGATGGTAATATGCGCAAAGACGCAGGAAGCGCCGCAATGTCTTTTTGTCCGTAGGTGTTGGGAACTTGGCGACTGCGGAGAGCTTTTCAGAATCAGGCCGGACACCTTCTTGGCTAACGACGTGACCCAAGAACTGCAGCTCCTCGTAACAGAAGTGGCACTTCTCGGGTTTTAGTGTGAGGCCCGCAGATCTTATGGCCTGAAATGCAGCTAGCAAACAGAGTAGATGCTCTTCAAATGTGGCCGAAAACACAATCACGTCGTCAAGATACACCAGGCATGTTTGCCACTTAAGTCCCGAAAGCACTGTATCCATCAGCCTCTGAAATCTTGCTGGTGCCGAGCATAAACCGAACGGAAGGACCTTAAACTCATACAATCCGTCTGGAGTGACGAATTCTGTCTTCTCCCGATCCCTCTCATCCACTTCGATTTGGAAATATCCACTTTTCCAGTCCATCGATGAGAAGTAATGTGCATTTCGTAGGCGATCATAGGAATCGTCGAAGCGAGGGAGAGGGTACACGTCATTTTTGGTCACTTGGTTGAGCTTGCAATAATTTACGGAAAATCGTAAGCTGCCGTCTTTCTTTTTAACAAGTACCACGGGGGAAGCCCAGGGACTCTGTGACGGCTGCATAACGTCGTCTCTAAGCATTTCGGCCACCTGGCGCTGAATCGCTTCACGTTCTTTCGGAGCCACACGGTAAGGATTTTTGTGGAATCGGGCGAATCAAGTCATCGGTGATAATCCGATGTTTTGTCAAAGGCGTTTGGCCGATCCGCGATTCTGAAGCAAAACAGTCTCGAAATTGATCTATGAGATCCAAAAGGCGGTCCCGTTCTGGAGAAGACAAATTTGGACTCACATCGACGATGGTTACGGGTGTCTTGCACACTGATCCTGTTGCAGCAAGCAGCAGTGCAGCGCATTTGGGAGGCTGTCGAAAACGGCCACAGTTGTGCCTTTCGGAATTTGCTGACGCTCGTCGCTGAAGTTTGTCAGCAGCACTTCGGTATGCTCATTGGTAACGTTGACCAGCCCTCGAGCTATAGAAACACCTCGGCTGAGTACCAGGGTACCTGCCCGTTCAACGACGCCATCAACTGTATGCTCCACGTCGCATATCACTTCTACAAGAGAGCTTGATCGCGGAGGTAATGTCACCGTCTCATTGGTGACGCGTAAGGGCAATAGTGGTATTTGCTCATAACCAAGGTCTTCGGTTATTGGTGAAGGCAACGAGGCTGTCACGAATGCTGATTACAGCCCCATGAAGACGCAAAAAGTCCATGCCCAAAATGAGGTCATTGCAGCAGTCAGGGAGAATAACGAAGCTGCCAACAAACGCCGCGTTTCGTATTCCTATCCGGGCAGTGCATTTCCCTGTCGGTGCCAGTAGCTGACCCCCAGCACTTCTTATTACTGGCCCAGTCTAATCAGTTTTTCAGTTTTTACTTTGCGCAGTGTGTCGGCCAGATTCTGGCTAATAATTGAAAAATCCGCCTCGATATCCACCAGAGCATGTACCTCCAGCCCATCAATGGAAACGGCGAGGTCAGCGCTAACAAAGTTATCTGGGTTGCTCGCTTGTTTGGAATTTGCGGCGGAAGTGCGGCAAGGTCGGCGTTGTCAGCTTCGTCGCCATGGCTGATCATCTGGTGCGGCATTTGCGGCGGTATTGCGTCAATGTCAACGGCGGCGTCAGAAGCACGGGTTGTCGGCAGTTGCGGTGGTGGTGAGGGTTTTGACACTTTTCGACTGGTTGCAACCTCCCCTCGCGAGGTTGCGGCTGTTAGTTTCCCCGGTGAGGGCTAGGGAACCGCCGTCCGCTAACATCAGCAGTGCTGCGACGCATCGGCGAATATAACGTTGTGGCGATGGGGAGGAGCGGCGGCGGAAGCCCGGGGATTCGGTTTCCCTGCTGACCGGAGGGTTGTCCTCGATTTGGACATAGTCAGCGTCGAAGCGGCGGCGGCGAGCAGAAGCAGGCGGAAAGGCCTGCCCCTCTTCGCGGTAACGGCCGTACCGATATACATGGCCAGGTTGTCCGCAGTAGAAACAGAGTGGTCGCTGTCATAACGGCGCCACCTGTCAGTTCGGCACAGTTGAGAGCGCCTGGAAGGCGCCCACTGAGGCCACTGGAAGAACCGTGTCTTCTGACGGCTCGGTGAGCTCGGTGAGCTCGGTGAGCTCGGTGGGGCGTGGTCTGGAGGTGGGCGGCGAAGGACCGCGGCATAGCTCTCGGGATGCGGCTCGTGGTAAGGTGCAGGAATGTCCGCCGTGTAGCTGACCGGCTGGGGACCGCGGTATGGTTCGGAAAGGGCCTCCGCGTTGTCGACTGGACGAGACTCGTTGCATGGTGCAGACGGTGATAGGGAGTACCGAATTTCATTTCTCACAGCTTCCATGAGGTCCCCTGACGACTGAGCCTTCGCAACCGTAATTCGCCGCAACTCCTCAAGGACACTTTATCCAATGTTCTCTCGAAGAGTTGTCTTATCTGTCGCAGTCAGCGCCACCGTAGTCGTCGCGGCACAGTCTAGAGGTCGGTTGTACTGGCGCACCAGTCTTGGAGGGCTCGTTCTATAGCGTGCGCTAATAGGTTCGCGCTTTTTCCACGCACTGTTATCGAATAAAGACACGAGTAAAACATGCGACCCGCTTGACTGTACCACGAACCACATAAATTAGCGTCTGGTACGCGCAATGAGAGTGCAAATCGCGAGCGCTTGTGGCATAAAACAAACCCGCTTGCTGCATACACCTCACATTCCTTCTGACTTTTCATTACCGTACGTGTATCTCGACACGGCATAATATTGTCAGGCATGCGCACAGAAGAGGAGACGGAAGTGCAAAAAGAGGCTCTCCAGAATGGAGGTACAGATGAACCACTCTGTAAATAAACCTTAACAGTGTGGTGGAAGGTGCTGCAACGATCACCACGGATTCATCTCTACCTCGTTCGAGCCGACGACTGGCTGGGCTTCCCCCTTTGACCGCCACAATGATCCAAGACGGTGATGCACGGCAGTCAGGTCAAGCGGCACCCGCATGGCAGCATTACCGTGAGCCGCGGACCTTTTCTGGCAAGGCTGGCGAAGACGTGGATGACTGGCTCACCAATTACCAGCGGGTGAGCAAGTACAATCGCTGGGATGCCACTGTAATGCTGGAAGATGTTTTTTTCTTGGACTCTACAGCCCTTACATGGTTTGAGAACCATGAAGCGTCCCTAACGAGCTGGAATCGTTTTGAAGAGGAGATTCGAAATTGTTTCGGGGATACCACGGCAAAACGAAAATGCGCTGAGCAGACTATTCCAGCGAGCCCAAGGGCCTGGTGAAACATGCACAATGTACATAGAAGAGGTCCTAAAACTCTGCAAAGCGGTGAATCCGACCATGTCTGATAAAGACAGAGTTGGCCACCTCCTAAAGGGCATCGCGGAGGACGTATATAACTTTTTAATTACAAAAGAAAACTTAATTCTGCCACGGCCGTGAGCAAGCACTGTCGTACGTTCGAAACCTTAAAGCTGCGTCGCATAACCCCGAAATTCGGCCGTCTGCCTAACGTGACCACTGTTGCAAGCGTGGATTCTCACGAGCATTCACATGAGTCTCCGCATTTGGCCGACATGATGCGCCAAATTGTCCGTGATGAGCCCTCCCGTCATCAAGATGTGACCCGCAGTGCAATCCCCTCTGATAACTGCTCCCTGCAGGCAGCTCCCATCCAGCGCTCTTCTTGGGGTTCTACCATCCCTCCTCCCGTCCTTGACCACCGAAACGACTCATATGGCCCTGCTCACCTAGCTCGTACCCACTACAGGGCGCCACCTCCTCCGCAACAACCCCAGCGGCTGGACTTTGCTGATCGTTTCGATCCTGTTAACGAGGACTATTATTTGGACCGTCCTCGTGAACCACCCGTCTGTTACCGCTGTGGTATGCTTGGCCACATATCCAGATTCTGCCGTCGCCGGAAACCGGCACCACGCTACCAGCGCCAATGGTCAAATCGCCGTTCTACCGTGAGTCCAAAAGTCTGTGACCCGACTTATCCGCCTCCTTCGGGCTCCTACCGCTACGTATCACCACGCAACGACTCACCACTTTCTGATCACAGCCTGCCTCCTCCTGCCCGCCAATCCCGACAATCGCCTTCTCCCCGCCGTTCTTCTCCGCCACCGTCAAACTAGCGTGTGCGGCCGATGGAGGTACGGTCGCTAGGTCATCGATATTACCAATTCCTCTACCGGTCGTTATGCTGAATAACCGCTTGGAAGTGTTAGTGGATGGTGTTTGTGTTATGGCTTTAGTGGATACGGGTGGTAGTTTCCGTGATGAGCTTAGATTTTAGGAACCGTCTCGGCCGCAAAATTATGTTTGGTTGGGATAGAACTGTCATATTTCGAGGTGTAGCGGGAGAATCGTTGGTTCCGCTTGGTATTTGCTATGTAAATGTAGTGATGGTTGGACACGAGTTTAGAACTGAATTTACGGTGCTCCCTCGCTCTACGCACGACGTTATTCTAGGAGTTGACTTTTTACAGCAGTGTGGCGCAACTCTCGATTTCAACAGTGGCGAGATATCAATAAGCCCCAGCCTTGGATCGGCCCTCATAGAAGAATCGCCGCGGGCGGTCCAAGTGTTTTCTCTCTTCGAGGATACCGTCGTTCCGGCGATGTCCGCCATCTTCGTCCCAGTTGTGTCTTCGGGTGCGGTTCCCAATGCTCTGGTGGAACCCGCTTCCCTTTCCGGTGCCAAAAAGAGTGTGTTGGTGCCCCGCAGCGTTGTTCGTGTGAACGAGGGCCGTACCACGCTTTGGACTGTCAATCATACCAATGAACCTGCCGTATTGCCGCGTGGTTTGAAACTCGCCAACTTTGAAGAACGCCTTTCTATGCACATCGCCGCGTTCAGTGACGGCGTTGCTCGTTCAACTAGACGTTCCGATCATGCTGATTCCCAGTTTCTGTCTATGATAAATGAATCGCTACTCACCAACGACCGCCGAATATTGATTGAGGTTCTATGAAACATGCGGACGTGCTCCACTTTGCTCGAGATCAGCCACCACCGATTCCGCTTTCCCGCACCCATCACATGATCGACACTGGATCTGCACAACCGATTAGACAGACACCATACCCTGTTTCACCTTCAGAACGTAAGATAATTGACGGACAGGTCCGTGATATGATGCAAAAAGGAATCATTCAGGAATCATCTAGCCCATGGGCCGTCCCTGTGATTCTTGTGAAAAAGAAAGATGGCACCTGGCGATTTTGTGTCGACTATCGCCGCCTCAATACTGTCACCAAGAAGGATGTTTACCCGTTCCCGCATGTTGATGATGCAATTGACTACCTCCATTCAGCTTCCTACTTTTCATCTGTTGATTTATGGTCCGGATACTGGCAGATACCGACGCATCCGAAAGGCAAGGAGAAGACGGCATTCGTGACTCCCGATGGGTTATATGAATTTAACGTGATGCCTTTCGGCCTATGCAACGCTCCGGCTACCGTTGAAAGATTTATGGACACTCTTTTGCGTGGACTGAAGTGACAAATTTGCATGTGTTACCTAGATGATGTACTGATTTTCGGAAGGACCTTCGCCGAGCATAACAGCCGTTTAGCTGTGGTCCTTAACTGCATAGAGAAAGCGGGTCGCGTGCTGAACTCTAAGAAGTGCCGCTTCGGTGAACGCCAGATCGTTGTGCTTGGGTATTTGGTTGACAAAGACGGTGTTAGGCCTGACCCACAGAAGATTGAAGCTGTAAGCTGTGTCAAAGAGCCGAAGTCTGTGAAAGAACTCAGGAGCTTCCTGGGACTTTGCTCTTACTTTCGACGCTTCATCCCTAAGTTTTCTGACGTAACCTACCCCCTCACATGCCTCTTGTAGAAAAGTATTCCTTTCAAATGGACTCCTGAATGTGATTCTGCGTTTCGCCAGCTCAAGTTTCTTCTTACCTCGCTCCTCATACTGCGTCATTTCAGCCCGACAGCTCCCACTGAACTCCACACTGACGCAAGTGGCATTGGCGTGGGTGCTGTGCTCATACAACGGCATGATGGAAACCAACACGTTGTCGCTTACTCAAGTCGCACCCTTAGCAAGTCTGAACGCAACTATACCGTGACGGAGCAAGAGTGCCATGCCGTCATGTTTGGCGTACAGCGGTTTCGCTCGAACGTTTTTCGACGTTCCTTTACAGTCATCACCTATCATCATTCGCTTTGCTAACTGGTGAATTTACGCGACCCCTGCGGTTGGTTGGCCCGCTGGGCATTACTAATTCAGGAGTTCAACTTTACAGTGTCGTACAAACGTGGCCGCCAACACGCTGACGCTGACTGCCTCTCGCAGCTGCCTCTCGCACCTACACTCTGCGATGACAACTTTGACGACTATCTTGCCGCTGTTTACCTACAATTTCCGGATCTTGCCACTTTCCAGCGAGAACAACGAAAAGATCAAGACTTGGTATCACTTTTTGAAAAAGCTCGTGATCCGGCATCTGCGAACCCTTTGTGCATTCGCGATGGTTTGCTGTATCGAAAACATTACTCGTCTGGCGGTGCACGCTTTCTGCTAGTCGTTCCGGCTAGCCTCTACTCTTCTTTTCTACACTCTATGCACGATGACGCTACAGCTGGGCACTTGGGGTTTGCCAGGACTCTTACGCGCATTAAGGAACGTTTGTACTGCCCAAATATGCGTCGAACGACTCAGCGTTACGTGCACTCCTGCGTACAGTGCCAGCGGTTCAAGCTCCCCACGACTTAACCGCCGGACCACTTACATCCGGTGACACCACCGACCACACCATATGAGCAAGTGGGTGTTCACCTCATAGGCCGGTTTCCCCGCTCGTCCAAAGGCAATCGCTGGGTCATCGTGTGCGTTGATCATCTCACGCGTTACTGTGAAACAGCCGCCATCCCTTCCGCCACCGCTGCTGACGTCTCGTTTTTTCTTCTTCACGCTGTCGTCCTCCGTCATGAGCCTCCTCGTGTAATTATCAGTGACAGAGGCCGCCAGTATACGGCAGATGTTGTGGAACGGCTTCTGCGCTATTGTACTTGCCAGTTGCGTCACTCTACGCCGTACCATCCCCAGACAAATGTCCTCGTCGAACGTACGAACCGGACACTAACGAACATGCTTGCGATGTATGTTGACTCGCGGCACAAGAACTCGGACGACGTGCTTCCTTTCATTGCTTACGCCTATAACACCTCGAAGCATGAGACAACTTCTTATAGTCCATTTCTCCTCCTCTACGCCCCTCCGTCTCGACGTTCTCTTGACACCATTTTGCCGTTCTCTCTCGACACCGAGCCGTCTGTTTCGAGCACCCTCTGCCGCGCTGAAGAGACTCGTCGGGTCGCCCGATTATGCACTCTGGACTCGCAGGACCTCTCTAAGCAGCGCTACGATCGTCGCCATCAAGATATCTCCTACCTTCCCGCCGACTTAGTGTGGCTCTGGACATCTCTCCGCCAGCGTGGTTTGTCCCAGAAGCTGTTGTCGCTCTACACAGGCCCATTTATTGTGCTCAAACGCATTATTGAGTTGAACTACGTTGTGTCTCGCCAATGTTCCCAAGATCGCCCCTCTCGGAAAACACAGGTAGTTCATGTCGCAAGAATGAAGCGCTGCCACTCTCGCTCGGGACTCTGACTGACAGCCCAGGGGCTTCGTCTACGAAGGGGGAAATGTGAGGCATGCGAACAGAAGAGAACAAGGAAGTGCAAAAAGAAGCTCTCTGGAATAGAAGTGGAAGAAGAGGAAGCTCACTATATGTTGGTTAGCACATCAGGCTAAGGTGCAGAA